>PVJA010037987.1:0-20045 GCA_004027025.1 Myocastor coypus
AAAACAAAACAGCATTTCTGGCATAACATTTTTTTTATTGAAAGATAATTCTATGCCACCCTGATATTAAATGTCAACGCAATACAAGTTGCACCTGAGGGGAAAAATTACTACCTCTACAGAAAATGGTACTGTAGTATAATGATCCATGGCTCTGAATTAAAAAAAAACATAATTACCTTTAAAAATTCACTATATCCAAATCTATACAGAAATTACTTTGAGGTAAATAGAATGTTTATTAGAAATATTAAGGGATACTTATGTCTTCTGAGTCGACAGGGACGCTAAGAAAGAGGTAAAATCGCCTCCTTAAAATTCCTTGCACTAAGAATTCATTGATCTTAAAATAGCAACAGTCTGATCAATGCTGGGAATATAATAACTGAATGTTGAGTAAAAGGATTACAGCTAAAGTGTTTGCTTTTTTCTGGCCTTTTCAAAATGACTACTTAATACCTTTCACCATATAGTCCAGCCATTTGCTCCTTCGTGCATGAAATCTGGATTAATGTATCTTTACTTTTCACTTTAAAATAGAATTACAGATATCCACACTCACAGTTTATTTTATATAGCTGAGGATGATGTTTTTTTTTTTTAATTTCAGAGAGCAGCATCAATCCTAATATAGCTTCCCAGCCGTTGCCAATACATGTTTTCCAGAGTTCAGCAAGAACCGTTGTTTTCTTCTCTAAATTAGCCAACTTTAGCTGGGCGTGGTGGCTCACGCCTGTAATCCCAGCACTTGGGAGGCTGAGGCAGGAGGATTGTGGCGAGTTCGAGACCAGCCTGGGCTACAAAAGTGAGCTCAAGGCCAGCCTCAACTGCATAGCGAGACCCTGTCTCAAATAAAATAAAATAAAATAAAATTAATTAATTAATTAATTAACCAACTTCTCACAACTCAGCTAGACACTGGAATATTGGAGGATGGGCCGAAACATTCTGATCATTTCTAACTCACATGGATCAATCTGCAGTATATTTCTGCATCCTAAGCATTCTAGGACATGAATCTGCCTATAATAAAAATGTGTAGAGGTTTAAGCAAATATATTCTACTATCAAAATTCTAGGAGTATGATTCAAATATCTACCTAGTTGAGCAAGTTCCCTGAAGTTGATTCCCATGTCCTTGCCAACATAAAGAATCTGGTAATAGACTTTCCCCTAATTCAGCTGTTCTGAAGAAGGTTAGCAGAAAGGAAAGAGGCTGTTCATTTTTAATGGATTCTTATGGCTCAAGGATCACGATAGTGAAAAATTAAGGGATAGTATGAGCTTTGGGGCCTCTCTTGGTAAATGACAACTACTTAGATCTTAACAACAAAAAAATTTGTTTCAACTGACATAACATCTCCTATGAGATTTCACTTCAAATGTTCATTTCATTTTAAAAGCTAACATAAAATCACCATAAAGAGCTTTTTTCTAAAATGTTCTTTCAGATACAGTCTTAAAACTGAATGTCTAATGATCTTCGTTTCCTCTTAAATACAACTAATAAGAAATTCAGTTCTCAGTTTTCTCTAACGTTAGCACAAAACAAACACTATTTAGAGAAAGAATTAATCTTATCTAATTGCCCAACTAAGGCCATAAAATAAAAGCCCTGCATGCCGTATTACAGGTAATTCGCAGTTTTCTCCTGTCAATTAACATATTAATAAAATTAATTTTATATTACTTATTTTCCTTGGGCTGGGTTTGTTTCTTAAAAGTAATAAAGGAGCAAGATAAGCCCTTAGATTCCACCTACAGATATGTTCCACAAAACTACCTCATCTAAAACACAAAATAATTTCAGGGCCAAGTTTTACACATAAATAAAAATCTTGTTTTATATTTAGTTATAGGATACTTTCCAGAATTTTTGTCTGTCTTTCTGATTTCCCGTAAAACTCTTATTCAGTTCCTACTCTCAAATCAAACGCGTCTTCATAGATAAAAAACAACACAGATGGTCTAAATTTCTCTTGAATGGCATTTTATGACTTTGAAAATATTTGTTTCAATAACAGCAACAGTGTGTCAGCCAAACAGCGCAGCAGATTAAAGCTCCTGCAAGCAGGCACAGGGACCAGGTTCAATCCCTGGGCCTGCTGTGCTAGCCCCGCCCCTGAGGCAACTGAGACAGTAACTGAGACTGGGCAAGGTGACACATGCCTGCAATCCCAGCTCTTGGACGGCTGCAAACAGGCCGATCACCAGGACTCCTATCTGTGCAGTGAGACCCTAAATACCCTGTAGACCCCTCCCCCGTCAAAAACAAATCCAGTAACAGTAATGACACCGCCCCTCCTCCCCAATGCTGTGTTAGTGATTTTATCCATGTTAAGCTTTTCAAAAGCCAACACAGTGACACTTGTTCATGCAGAATTAATCAAATAAGGAAAGTAGGATTATACTCATACACTCAGCTCATGTTCGAAGAGATGCTTTGGAAGATTAGAATGTTTTCTGAAATAGTAAGCATTTCATGGTCAAAAAAGTATACTTCTCCCAGTTATGTCTCATTCTGGGAAGAGATGGTTCATTTCTGCAATGTCGTTGCACCCTCTAATGGCTATGTTAGGGGTTTCTTCCTTGTGAGCAATTCATTCAAGGTATTCAAAGGTTTCATTTTGCAAACTTGAATTTTTATTTGAATAATAGTATTTCCATACTTCACATCTATAACTGTGATTTCATAATCCCACAAACTAATTGCAGCTCACACATCTTCACACTGTTAAGAAGCTAGAATTATGTAAAGTTGAAGTTGCTAGGACAATAATCAGGAAACATTCCTTATTCAACTATATTGAAATATTAATAAGCTAATAAGAATTGAAGATTCTGCCTCCTATGCACAAAACAATTCAACAGGAAGGTCATCCTTAGTTATGACAGATCTTATTTCTGGTCCTGGTATCATGAAATCCACGTAGAATCTGTTTGGAACCTGTTTATACAAGACAGAAAGAGAAATATTAGCCTACTTCGAAATCCTAAAAAAAGCAGCAAAAATGACAGGTTTTTGTTAAGTACTGCTAGGAAGACTAAGCACAGAAGAACACAGTTTCACTATAACTGACTCATATGTTTTCACAGAAGCATTAAACTGATTCAACCCCAATCCAGAGATCTTTTAAAAACTAACGACCAATTACCATTTTAATTTTGAGCACTGTAATGAAAATAACCACTCATTCCCATTCCCCCTTCTGAT
Source organism: Myocastor coypus (assembly GCA_004027025.1). NCBI lineage: Eukaryota > Metazoa > Chordata > Mammalia > Rodentia > Myocastoridae > Myocastor > Myocastor coypus. The sequence goes on from PVJA010037987.1 coordinate 3,215, forward strand.
ACAAAAAAAAAAAAAAAACTTCTTCTATCTCTTACAGCCTCATTCATAAAATACTTAGCAAAAATGTGAGAAGTTTGATGGCAAGCTTTGCTTCTCAGTCTATGCCGCTGACAGAGAAAAGGACCCCTGCTTTGTGATAAAGAGAAACAACTGATAAACCAGAGAGATATCAGAGTATCAGAGAAACTATCGTTTAAACTATTACATTTCCAACTAATGTTTTTCTTTTCAAGGTGATACAATAACTAGAATACTTTTAACTTGAACAGAAATACAACTTGAGCCCTATCTGGCATTTAAATGCTTCAACTATATCACATTTATATTATATCAGAAAAGTAGTTCAGAACTTATCCATGTGTTTACACATCAATAATTTTAGTTTCAAAGTGCAACTTGACATTAAGAACATTTTAACTATATTAGAAATCCCACATAGCCAAGTAAAACCTAAGATAGAAATACAGTATCATTAAGCTGAAATAAGGTATTACATAGGATGATGCTCTGAGTATTTAAGGTTTCCATAAATTACCAAATTACAAGTAAAATTTAAATGTAAACTCTGGAGGAGCCTACCTGTAAATGTAGTTAACTCTAGAACAAACAAAATGGCACTTACAGACTCCTTAGATTATATATATATATATATATATATATATATATATATATATATATATATGGTTAAGAACATAGCTTTGTAAACCAAAAATTAGAGAAAAAGAAGGGCTTCAAGGTTAGCCAGTATTTTGACCCTAGCCCTTCAAGATCAGTGAGGACCCAGGGCTTAAGAGAACCTATACTGTAACATCCTGTAACTCAATGGTGTCCCAAATTTTCTGTTCAAGGAGATTATGGGGCCACAGAGGAAAGGGATCAATGATGTATAGCGTGCCTAAGGAGAGTCACCTAGAAAGAAAACTTTCTAGGCTTTCACAGAGAGCAAACTGTTCAAACAGTGGCCATGACTCATCCATATGGTGACACTGACAAAAGTTCTACAAAATGCATGGTTTCAAGGTAAATCCTGATGGGATTTGACTGATCTTGTCAGATACAAAAATTACAGGTATTGTTATATAGGTCTTGCTTTAACTTGGAGTTAACCACCCAGCAGAAAAGTTAACCATGAGACATAAAAAGTAAAGCCAGATTAGTATGCCGAGCTGTAAGAGGCTCAAGTCAGCAGCTTCTGACATGACCAATTCTGCCCATAAGCCACTACTAGTATGGAATATTATTCTATGTATACAACTACTTTCTGTTAGGTCAACGAGAAGAAATATTTATACCAATAGTGTTTAGAAAAGTTATCATGTGTGCATCTTGTACTCTGAACAACTACTATGAAGACAACAATATGCATTGTATCAATTATTGTAGCTGTCCTACTAAAATGTTTTGAAACTATCTCAATGTTATTTCTTACTAAAAGTAATAAAAATATTTTTTTAAAGACTGATGTTCAAATACTTGATAGCATGAAACTCACACTATTTTAGCTTGGATTTTTAAATTATTCAAATGTATTTTCAAAGATTTATGACTGTTACATACATTCCCATGAACAGAGTAACCCAGCAGTTCTAGCCTACTTACCATAAAATTTTCAATCATTTGAAGTCAGCCACACAACTTTAGTTCTTATTTATTGAGCCTTTTCCCCTGCACATCTCAGTAACTGTACACTTAGCTCCCCTTATCAGAAGTACTTCCCTTAGTGTCATGCCTACCCTGGGACTTATGAAATGGTAACATACTACTGAATTAAATGACTCTCTCCATCCTAATTTAATAGGTCACCATACGAAGGTCCTCAATGCAGAAACAAAGTTGATTATATATATATATATATATATATATATATATATATATGACTTGAAATAGGATTATGGGTACCTGTCCCAGATTCAACAATTTAACTGGCCAACCTCCTTATATGTAGATGATAAAACAAAACACCTTCTAGATATCTTATAAAAGTGAAATATGTTTAAAAAGTAACTAACCCAGGGCATGATATATAGAAGGCACTATAAATATTCAATAAGTGTTAGTTGAATTTATTTTTAACAATAACTCTTTCCATTTCTAGGTTGTCAGGAGACTGCCAGAATTCCCAAAATTCAGATCACTTTTCTATTCCTTCTTCACTCTTCATTGTAAATATAACCATAGCTGTAAAAATAATGAGTAGAACCGTGATCAGGTAATCTAGGCATATGAAAACATTAAGTTCCGTATATTTCCAGAAAGTAAAAGAGTAAAATATCTTCTAAAAGTAATGCTGAAGCTAAGAGATTCAGTTCTGTTTTCTCTCCTATTTCCTATCAAAAAGGAAAACTTCAATATTTATAAGACTAAGAATAATGGATGTGCATAATATTGCCTGTACATATGTTCCTGCGTCCTAAACCCAGTTTATACTGAGTGAAAGGCCAAGAACATAGAACTAATTATGCAGAAAAAGATGCTTTACCTGCAGTGCACATTCAGTAGACAAAATCCAAAGAAGGTAGGCTGCCTGAAACATTTACAAGTCAATCCTTTATATTGATTTGGAATGAGTTGTGCTGTAATTTAAAACACAGATTACTACAGGACAAACTTGATAAAATTCTATCTCTAAGGCACTTTCACTTGCCTGTATACTTAGCCTGAGAATTTCTCAGCAACACAGACTTGTCTGATTTTAATGAATAGCACTATATGCACATACTGGCTTATACCATAATAACGTATTAAATTTGTTTTAACCTAGCCAGTGGCTTCCGTAAACCATTTATATCTTAAGAACAGGCAACGTGTTTCTGCTGCAGAAGTGATTTATCCCCCCTTAAATGTAGGCTGTCTCTATATCATTTCATACATCTAATGTAACCGTTGAACAAAAATTTAAGGGTTCATTTTGTGGTATTTGTTTTTCATGGACAAAGCTGCCCTTTGGGAATCTGTAATTATGCTTAAGAGTCCTTTTAACCTACTCTAATGTCCTGATGATTTGCTGTTTTATCTTAATGTAATTTAAAAATGTTTAGCATTTTTTCTGTTTACAGTCTTAGACTATAGAGACAATAATAGCTGCACAGAGTATTTCTCTCAAAACACTACCTGGTAACACATACCAGAATTTAACTATTCATCAAACAAGTCTAGGCATGAGGTCAGCAGTTAGAAAAATGGCCAAAATACATTCTTTTGGGAAAAGACAGATTATTTGTCCATCATTTTCTTCCTAACAAAATACAGAGCCCAGTGAATCCGGGAGTCAGAGAGGGAAGTACATAACATGTGAACTGGCAGCCAAGTTGTCCTGAGCCAGTCTGAAATCAAACCCAAATACAGTGAAGTCCTGCAGGCCACTACGTCCCTCAGCAAAATCTCTCTTGGACTTCAGTTTTTTACTTGAATCATGATCTCATTAAACAGCCACATCTCTCAATTCTATTATAATTTTAATTATTCTATGTTCTTAGTAAGATGAATAATTACACTGATAACAATTCAACTAATCTGCTGCTATTTGCTGTCTAGATGGGCATATAGATAAATTATATGAAAGTTATGCAAATGCATATGGAACTATTCCAATTCAAGCAATGTTAAACAGTTTTTGGTGTGTCACACTCAATGTCATTCTTTCTGGCATAATTACACAAAAAAACTGTGAACATCAAATCAAATATCTTGATGACAAAAAATTCCTTTGCTCCAGGTTTCCTTTCTTTAAAATGAAAGAAGAATCACATCAAAATTATGGCCTACAGAGCATGTTACAACTAAAGAGGATTTTTTAAATTGCTTTAATAAATGTCGAGAACAATTTAAACTAGCTAACATTTGTTACCCTTTTGAATAATAGTAATTTTGCCTTAAAATAGATTTCTGACGGTTGCCCCAAAATTATCAATGACTACTTTTCATCAATAAGAATAAATATCACTGTGATCTTTCTCCTGAAATTTTTAACTGGATTTAAGCTACCTTATATTTCCAATTGAAAGTATTTAGACTTCTTGCTGCAATTATAAAATAAGCAGGAAACAAAAGCAAAACAAATTGGCTTTCTCTGCTACTGTCCTTGGCCCCACAGTTACAACAAAATTCAAGGCCAAAACAATATTTTCAAATATGTTTGACTTGTAACATTCATTTGTTTACTAAAATAATTCTAGAAGGATAATTAATTGGAGAGGTGGAAGTCTTTATTTAAAGACTCTACTGATAGCAATACTCAGATTAGCAAGACACTCCTTTCCTGGCTGAGTCAATCCCAAAAGCTCAGCCTTTGGTAACACTGCCACCTGCTGTTAACTCTCATTTTCCAGCTACAGAAATAGAAATTTAACCTAACCACCACTGTAATTGTTTCAACAATCTGGACCATATGCATTGTTGTATGTTATATTGTTTCTGTCTTTTTTTTTTCTATTTGTTTTCTCTTATGTTTTTACTCTTCAAAAGAAGATCAATTATACTTTTTTAAAAAGAAACAGAAATAAAAATAAAAATAAAAATAAATAGACTATAGCATGAGCAAATGGGCCTGGGAAACAAATGTCAGCACAGATGTTACGGGCAACTGATGTGGAGGTCATTGATGGTTTTTTCTAACAATAGGTAAAGTTTTATCTCTGTTGTCATAAATGATTGAAATGGTATCAGAATATTTTTGGGTCACATACATTTGATTTAGGTAGATTTTTTACAAGAACATTTCTTAATATGACAAGAGGGAAATTCAATAAAAAGAGTGAAGGCAATAAAAGAATGAAATAAATTTCTTTTAACTGAATCAACAATGTTCATGTACAAAACCAAGCACTTGTGTGCAGACACACAGTAAATATGGTTAAGAGGTAGGATCTACCTGATGAATATGGATGTGTATATGAGAAATCATTGTTCTCACTTTTCTATAGTACTCAGACTTTAAAAAAAAACTTTCTGATTAAAAGTATTGCAAAAGAAAGCCATTTGGTACTTTCAGTTTACTCTAGCAGAGCAACTAACTTCCACAGAACATAAAAGAACACTAACACAGTATCAGATTTAACATACAGTTTAAAGCCTGAGGACTGAACACCTTAGCACAAAATACTAAAATTCTCCCTCTTCCACATCCCTTGCGTTTCAGAGACCTATGATCTGCAACAGGCCTGACTCTGCTGGGTGCCTAAAGGTGGAGCCCTGACCTAGCAGTGTTCTGGTAAAAAGTGGGAGCAGAGTGCATGGCAGAGCCTGACAACACCCCACACTTTTTTCTTTAACAAGCAATGACCTTCAAAATTGTCCTGTGAACTGTCTTTAAAGCTATATTAGTTGCTATAATTTCTACATCAAATAGCAAAAAAAAAAAAATTAACTAAGAGCTTATTGAAAACATATTCAATAGAACATAATTGTAAAAATTAGGAGAACTCACTTTAAATTCTTTTTCTGTTTTTCTTTTTTGTTTGTTTGTTTTTGTTGTTGTTTTTAGTTTGCTTTTGGTGGGACCAAAGTTCAAACTCATGACCTTGCACTTGCCAGGCAGGCACTTGGGCCACAGAGCTATCTCCCTGGTCCTTTTTTTATTTTTAATTATTATCTTTGTTTGATTGTTTGTTTGTTTCAGAACCTTTGTTTGTTTATTCACTCATTTTTATGGCCGGCTCAGCCCGTACCAAGGGCAGGGCTGGCACAGCATGTGGTGCCGGGGATCAAACCGCGGTCCCTGAAGCCGCCTAAGCTTTCCCAAGCAGGCGCTTTAGACCACTGAGCCATCCCTTTTTATTTTTTAATAAAAAATAATCTAAGCTTTGTACATTAGATAGCCTTCGACTGTCCACTAAGTCTTGTTCTATGAATTGCTCCTGCCTCTTCCAAATCCAAAAAAAACTTATATTCTATAACCCTAGCCCGTCATGACCTATTTCCTTCTTTAGAAAATTCAGATCTGGTAACAGAAAGGCTGGTGCAGGCTGATGCATTTTTATGCCGTGACAGGTATACTCGGGAGCCCTGGGGCCTGCACTAAGCATGAAATGTGTGAAAATACATTGAGCATCACTCAGATCTAAAGAGAATGAAAGACATTCATGGGGTTTTTTTCTATAAAGGAGAAAAGAAAGAAACTAGGCCTGGTGGTGCACTCCTATAATTCTAGTACACAGGAGGCTGAGGCAGGAGGAATGCTATGAGAGGGAGGCCATTCTAGCTACAGAAGTGAGTTCTAGGCTAGCCTATACCATACCGGGAGACCCTGACTTAGCAAAGCAGAACAGGACAGGATAGCACAAGACAAGATAGGACAGAACAGGACAGGACAGAACAGAGCAGAGCAGAGCAGAGCAGAGCAGAGCAGAGCAGAGCAGAGCAGAGCAGAGCAGAACAGAACAGAACAGAACAGAACAGAACAGAACAGAACAGAACAGAACAGAATAAAACAAAAGTGAAAACTGGCAAAGCGAGCAGGAAGGGTTTCTAGCACTGCTCCAGTCCCACATGAGCTCAGCAGGCTGCTGCACTTGGGCTCCTGGCGAGCCCCTATATTCCATGGAAGCCTCTCTCCTGCTACAATGATACTAGTTTGATGTAGGATTCTAGTTACTAAAGCCAGAAGCCTTGACTTCAACAATTTGTTGATTCAAGAAATACAAGGAAAATTTTGATCCAACACCCAACTAGAATCCCAGCCAACAAGGAAAACATTAGAAAATGTACATATTGATCATGTGATAAAATCTTAGAGATAATCCCCTTTGGCAGATGGCTGCAATGCTTTCTTTGAGCAGAAACCATTTCTAGAAATCACAATGATACTGTAGCAGATTGCATTGTTAGTTCAAATTATTTACTTCTCTTTGTTCTAAGTTCGATCTCCAGGATTCCTTCTTAGGACAGAAATGTAACCCCTACCCTATTATTTCAGGCATGACCACATGTCTAACTTTGTGGCTAATCCAAAGTAAATCTTAGGGACTTGTGGTGCTCTAGGCAGGAACTTTAAACTCTGTCCTGCGGTTCCATTGTGGCTTTCCTTTGTCTCTGGTGGCAAAGAAAGAATAAAGTGAGGACATATATTCCACTGATATTCCACTGCCAACCTTCCATAGACACGCAACATGAAAAATAAGTAAGTCAGAATGATTGTCACTGAAATTCCATGTTGATTGGTGCTACAGTAAAACCCAACAACAGCTGACTGACGGCTGCCTCAGCTAAGTCATCAAAAAGATGCCAATGGATAAAATGTAAATACTTCATTATGAAGTTCACTTGCCTATTACTAATATGCTTATGCTTTAAATCTTTTTAGTTACTAAGCAATCATGCTTTTAATGACTTTAAGGATATGTAATATGCATAATAATTACCAAATAATATATTTGTCATTTTGTCTATATACACCTATGAATTGCAAACAGGTTTACCAAGAAGGGATATTTATTCCTAAAATATATTTCTAAGACATTCCTAATATTAGCATATATATTTCACTAAAATCTGAGAATACAAAAGAAGTAGATGAAAAGGTTCTTATGTATTCTATATCCTCCTCATATGTTATAAAGACACCTTAATCTTAAAGATTCTAAGCTGGGCGTGGTGGGGCACGCCTGTAATCCCAGCATTTGGGAGGCTGAGGCAGAAGGATCAGTGTGAGTTCAAGATCAGCCTGGGCTACAAAAGTGAGCTCAAGGGCAGCCTGAACTGCACAATGAGACCCTATCTCAAAGAGACAAAAAAAAAAAAAAAAAAATCTTAAAGATTCTGAGTTTTCAAATAGTATAAAATTAAAATTGTTACAATTGATTTTAATTTCTTTCTCACTTTGTACTCATTTATCTTAAATTTCATATAAACAATATGCTAACTCCACTTTTGTCCAAGTACTTTTTTCTTAAAACAACGGATTTTATTTAATGAGGAGATTTTAGTAACAAAATAGTTATCAAAAGATCAAATTAAAGATGAAGACAGCTCCATACATCTGTCACTCTGATTAGTTATGTGATCTCAGGTAAATCTTTTACCTTTCCAAACCAGTAAGTTTTCATTAAAGAAATGAACTGCATAGAATAGGAGCTAGGTAATACAATATATTCTGTAAGTTCTTAAACATATTACAGTTACGGTTATTTACATTTATATTTACTCTAGTTCCCTTGGGTTAACCAGAGCATACATACAAAAGGCGCAAATCCAGGTCTCTAACATAATTGCTTTAATTCCTAACCTCAAATGAGTATGAAAGGGTAACAACAGAAGCAACAGACCTGGCAGTTGCTGGTAGCTGCTGTAAAACTTAGACTGAAGGTTCGACTGTTGGTAAACAAAGTCATTTTGAAAACTACCACTATTGCTTCTGCATTAACTATAACCAATCCCATTACATCTCCACCATTGCAACCATAATAAAATCCACTAATGAGAGAATTTACTCAGGCAATTCACTTAATTATTCTAGTAGTCATTGGATAAAAACTTCATTTCAAGAACAAAACCACTTTAATTTCTATAATAATAAAGAGATTAAAAAGTAACCCAAATATTTAAATTACATATGTCAGTATTACTATAAATGTCTCTCATGTATTCACTCGTTGAATCCTTATAACAATGCTGTGAGGTAATTCCTGTTAATTATTGCTGAGATAAGAAAACAGAGGCGTGGATTATGTTATTGGCCCAAAGTCATTGCTCATAAATAGCAAGACCACGTCTGAACCACAGACAAGCAGTATTGAAATGTTACTTTAGTCAAACATTATCATAACTATACAATTAAAGCAGAAGGAAATAAAATGCATTTACACCAAGAAGTGAAAAAAACAAAGATTACTTCAGTAGCATATACCAAGTCATGGTCTAAATAATCTCATTGACTTGGATTACTGAAGCTTCATGTTAGTAGAAGCTTACTTATCAGTAACATAAGTATTGTTCATTTGAATTTTTTATGCCCTTTGCTACATTTTTTTATAGTCACTTCAACATTAAAAATTCATTTTGCTTCATTAATAGAACTGAGGAATTTTATTCTGTGAAGTAGATTTTGTCTTTAATAATGAGACGTACATGTAGAAGAGTTGAAATCAGAGCCAGGCGTGGTGGCGCACGCCTGTAATCCCAGCACTTGGGAGGGTGAGGCAGGAGGATTGGTGCGAGTTCAAGACCAGCCTGGGCTACAAAAGTGAGCTCAAAGCCAGCCTCAACTGCATAGCGAGACCCTGTCTCAAAAAGACAAAAAAAAAAAAAAAAAGAGTAGAAATCAGGAACACAGGAATGCATAGTAACATATTACATGGTAGTTATAGCATCAAAGCAGATTATTGATACAGCAAGGCCGGCTCAGGAATACAGTTGGAATGTGAAGATAACATGTATTTATTATATCTTTCAGGAATGAAGATAGAGGGGTGGGGATGCACAGGGCACTGGATGTGACACCCAACACCACCAAAGAAACAAGAGGGAAGATGAGTATAGGAAGACTAAATTTTAAAAAAACAGTCATTTTACGGTAGGAGCTAGGTAACATATATAACAACTTTGTGAAAGTAATTGTTGAAAGAAACATCTTAGTCGAAACTGGGCCACCACTGACAATTTTTTTTGCCAGCTATTACTTTTATAGAAAAGGTGTGCCACTAAAAAAGAGGTATTTCAAGTCATAATTTAAGAATTCACCCACTATCGGGCCAAAAAAAAGAGCCTATTCTCCGAATTTGAATGACATTTGAAACCCTCTAGAATTGCAAGACACAGTTCAATTTAAATAATTTAAACTTGCTAGGTTCAAGCAGCCTCGATCTTTTAACTTGAAAGAAATAAAAGAAAATATCTTACCCCCAATATCACAGAAAGGTGACAGAAGTTCATTAGTTGCAGGAGAAAAAGGCACTCGTTCCCAAGGAGACTGACTCCTTAGAAGAGCAAATTTGACAGAAGTGAGCCAGGAATTCGTGCTTTGTCCATTATACTTTTAAAAGGAGGTTTTTTTTTTCTAATTTGTCTAATGAAAAATTCTGATAAATTCCAAAAAGAAGATTTTGTATCTATTTATGATGAAATTTGATCAAAAACAAGTTATCAACAGAATGAAAATTATATTGTATGGTATCAATATGTCACAAAATAATAACTACTAAAGGGAGTGAAATAGTTTTTATAAATGTTCAAAACTGCCTTCCTTGCTAGTGAAAAATGCAAAGGATGAACATAACAATCAGAAAATGTCTGCATTTTAACTGTGAGGAGACTTGGAAAGGATTCTTTCTCCCTCCAGACTGTATCTGTTGCTTTTCTTTCAATATCAATAAGCCGCAAGGGATGTCTATACACATCTCAAAATTTCAATAATAACTGAAGTATTAAATAACTAATCCAGCATAATGCACTATTGCAAAGCAGAGCGTCTGGCCAGTATACCTCTTCAGAGAGATACTGTAATTGCTTCACTCCACTTTCAATGAACGATCTATAATGGAAGTTGCTTTTTTAGGCTTAACCTAGAGCTAGCCCCTGTGGGTAAAGATTGAGTCTTTGTAAAATGTGTTACAGTTTACTAATAAGAATTCAGAGGCGGTACAATTGATGAACCAGCAAATCTGCTCTGACTTATTTAGTCTTTGCTGCATGAATTTGAATATCATCAAAATACATTATCCTTATCCATAACCTGCTTCCTATGATTTGCACTATCCTCATACTCCCCTCAAAAAGAACGTTCAGCACTTCAATATTTTATGTTCTTGTACTAGTCCTACGACATGGCATAAAACAGAAAAAAAAAATTTTGAAAGGACAAAAATGAATCCTTCAGTAAGAAAAGGTTACAGGTGTGATTTTAAAACCTGTAGGAAACAAAGAACATTTACATAGTAATATTTGTATTTGATATTAATATATAACAAGTGCAGTTTCTTGTCTAAAAGTAATTTGCAAGCTACCTTCTTTGAGTATTTATCACTGACCATCAGAGAAGTGGGGTGATGTAGATGACAGCCCTCCCTACCAGTCACTGGCTACCTCAAGTTGAACACACCACGCATATTGACTGCTCTCTCTCTCTCTACCTCTTTCCTTCTCTCCCTTCTTCCTTTCCTTTTTCCTTTCTCTCTTTCCTGACACTTTGTGAGTTCTTTCCCTTCTGCTGAAGGAAGAACGCCTACCGAGCATGTTTCTAGCATGCAAAGTTGAGCAAGATAACAGTTCTGCCAAGGGACCTCCTAATCTTTCAGGTGATAGAAAAGAATAACCTATCAGTGCTCGAAAATTCTAGGAGAAAGGTTAAGGTACAAGGTTTCAGAGCAGACAGAAAGCGCAGTTCTGTTTCCCTAAGGTTGAACATTAAGCAGTCAAAGCACAAGCACAGGCTGTCTGGCTGAATGATTGGGGTGTAGTGGGGCCATCTAACGGAAGAAAAAGAGAAGTTGGCACCGCAAAGCCTCTTCTTTCACATAGTTGTGCTTCTTGCATCGGCAGCAGAAGCATGATAGAGTTCCCAAGGGCACCCAAGACAGTCACCTAGGTACAGGGAGAACAACATGAAAACTTTATTTTAAAATTATTCCTACCATCTCCTCATAAAATTCTTATTTTTATATATAGAATACAATGTACTTAGTATTTTAGTATTTTAAACCTTAAGTGTGTGTATAACTTATAAGGAAATAAGCATGTGTAAGACATATGGCCTCAGAAAATTTTTAAGACATACTTGAAGAACAATCAGATTATAAAAATTCACTCTGGCTATCACCTAGGAAGTAAACTAGATGAAAATCCAAGATGAAAAAAACAGTTACGGAGCCACTAGAGCAGCCCTGCTGAAGAGACCTCAGACGGTGACAGCAGCTGAGTGAGAATGCCAAGGACACGGCACACTGGTTACGACGAAAACAACAACAAAAAAAAAGATTAGAAGCTACAAATCAGCTAGGCTTACATTATTCATTGCATTTTGGTCCTATACAATTCCACAAAGATATTTTGTCCACGTTTCAAATGTAAGCTTACAAATCAAATTATAATGTGCTATTATCTTATTTAAAATCATTAATATTCATTGATGAAATTACATTCTGATTTCATGACACTGATTTTTAAAAAAGCAACGTAATTACGATCTCGACCACACCACACTACTCTAGCTCAATGCATGTGAGTGAAATTAAAGTCTCGAGCAGAGAAGATGGGAGGCAGGGAAAAAAGAATGGAAAGGGAGTTGAGCGTTGCGGGCCATCACAAGCCCGCTGTTGATGTCCACAGTGTGCCTACCAAAGTCCAAGCCCACTTTCATAACATGGTGCTGTAACTCCTAGCCTAGAAAGGGTATCAGAGGGTGACAGTGTCCCATGCCATCACACCAGGGATGGAGCAAAGAGAGTATTCTTTCTGTTGTCTCTTCTTTTTACCAGATTTTGCAGGCCAAAGATTTTAAGATAAACCTGCACCCAAATGGATCAATTTTCTTTGCTACAAAAAGAAGAAACCCAACGAATGAGAATGCTGATCTGCAACTTCGTGTCAGTTGTGCTTTATTGTCGGAAGTTTAGTTGGCTTTAACAAAGCAGAGACATTTTGCGTAAGTGATCACCAACGTACATTCTGAATTCTGAAAAAAAAAAAAGAAAATATTTGGCAATAGAATTTGATTAAATTGTGCCTTCAATTACTATTAGACTAGCATTTTAAGAATTCTTCATACATTTTTGAATGAAAGAATAAATAAATCATTGTTCAAATTTTGTCTCAGGTCAAAGTACCTGGCCCTAGGTAAGTTTCACATTGGTAGTACCATTGCTAGAAAACCTCCATGAGCTTTAAATCAAAATACTTCTGCCCATAGCACAGAACTTTTTGACTTGGAGCAAATGAAATATAAGAGACATCCCTAGTGGCATTTTTTAACGGAGCAGAGTTTCTTATGCTGCCTTTACAAATATTTCTAACAGATTTTGATAACACAGCTCCTCTTTTAAACCACCCTAACCTTCCCATCACTCTGTCCATTGATAGTTTATTGGAAGTGACTAAGTACAGTGTAAAGAACTGTATGCTCAAGGATTTCTCTCACAAGAATTATATATACATACACACATATATATATATATATATGTGTGTGTGTGTGATATATATTATATATAATTTTAATGTCAATGCTAAAATTTTTCATCCAGTCTTCAAATCAGTGTTTTAGCTTTGAAAAGCTATAAAAGCTTCTGAATGACAATATTCCTCCAAAAAGGTATAATATTCTTATAATTTTTCAAAACTCTAGAAATTTACTGTATTCAGACTGACAGTTATGTTCAAAGAATTAAAACAGAATGCCATCTAACAGATTCAAAAAGTGTTAATCATTCTAAATTTCATTCCACTTTTTAATGTATTCTGAAAATATCATAGCAATCAGCAATACATCATTGTTGTAATGATAGCTGAGGAGGCAATAGAAATCCTCCCCGGGATGCTGAAATCAGACAAGTTAGGACAGGTAAAAGAATACTGACGGGCGCTTTATTTAGAAACAACAGGGAAGGTGCCCTCTCGTCACAGTAAACTCATTCCAGTTTTTTATCCCCCATTTTCAGAGTTACTTCTGAACGAACCTTATATCAGGCTCAGAAACAGAATATATTCTCCTCCAACAGTAAATTAACCCACACGTGAGCCCATAACATGTGGCTTTAAATACAGCCCTAAATTACCCGTCCTCCACACGTAAGAGCCGGCTCTGATTCACAGAGCAGGTAACGAACCTAAGGCTCTCAATCATGGCTGAAGGAATTTACGTGCACCGCAGACACGCGCTCTGGATAGAAGGTCATCGCTTCACAGCCTGGGAAATAATCCCTGCCAGCCACAGCGGAAAGTGCCTGAGGCATCGCTCCTGAGAGGCATAACTCCTCTGCTTTCAAGGCTAGAGGTCAGAGCCATGATCAGAGCTCCGTCAAATTTAAAGGAAAAAGTATCTAGGGTCAAAAATATCCTAAGGGAAAAAAAAAAAAAAAATGAAGACAAAAACTCAAAAATATATTGCACTCCTCTGAGCTTTGGCTCTGTGATGGAAAAAACTTGTTGCAGAATATTAAATTTAGACTTTTTTTCATCTGAAAGCTTCAAAATAACTAAACTAAAACTGAATACGGAATCTGATGGATGTTATGCTGCAATCAGCTTTGAGGACATTTTTAAATGCTACAAATCCATTTTAATGCTCATCAAACTAGACATTCTAAAAAGGAAGGAAAAAAAAAAAAAAAAAAAAAAACAAGTTTAAGTGACTTCCACCTGAAATGTGAACAGCCGCTCAATGATTAAATTACTGCATCCATTAACTTGAGCGCCCCAGAAGAATGCTTCTCTTTTCAGCAATGTTAATTCTGCCCTGATCAGGCTCCTCGCACCACAGGCTGGGGGTTCACGAAACACAACTCCTAAGGCAAAAGGGAAGAGATGACTTGTAAATAAGAAGTGAGAACTAAATGCATAAACTAAATTGACGTTTGTGTGAAAAACACAATCATTTTCATAGACTTCCAGGAGTCAAAACTCTGCAAATCGTTTCTGAAGACTCCTAAGATGGATGGAATTACCATTAAAGTCAACAAAAGTGGCTTGGCCGCCATAAAAATCACAAATGAGTGCATTTAAAGATAAAAGGCATTTCTGGTTGTACAAATCACAAGGGTTAAAATGCTTTCTTTTGGTCATCTCTGCCAACTGCTGTTACATGCTGTCATTTTCAGAGAGAGAAAATGTGTTTGGAAAAGCAGAATGAACACAACAGGCCTAAATCAGAAAACTGGTGCCTCCTGACAGCGGTGTCAGCAGTCAGCCTACCAGGGCCCTCGGATCTCAGGTTTTCACGGTGTGTTTTTCTGACATAGCTGACACTTCCTAGACTCTGCTACAACCTCCTTAGTATCTGCAATATTAACCTGCTTGTAGCTCTAAGCTTGTTCCTACTCTCTTAAAGGGCCAGGAAAGAAAAAGCCTCCATCAAACGTATTTTGTCCCATCCCTGGTTCTCTACTTCTGAGACTCAGTCCAGAGGGCATCTCCATATTGTAACCATACTACATACTTTATGTCACAAAGTTCATTTACATAAGCAAAACCTATGGTATAATTCATACTCTCTGCCAAAGGTACATGCCACTTTGATTGTTTTTTACCTTTCTGATTCTAAGTTGCCATGAAAGGGAAATAAAAATCAAGAAAGCTCTATCTTGTCTCTTAAAGACCTTAATCAGAAGGACACCACTTTTGTCAGCTGTACTGGCTAGAAATAGTCACAGGTCATGTCTAGTTGCAAAGAACCAGGGCTATGCTTTCTTCCCAGCATAGAAGAAAAAGACACCAATATGCATTTTAAGTCTCCATCATCCCTTTTTTAATTCTGCCCTATAAATGTATATTGGGTGCCTCTTACTGTTTAGATTAAGATGTTATGGTTGACACTGGAATGAAAAGAAGCAGATTGTAGTTAGAAGAAATATTTTTTAAAAAATTTTCAGAAGGACACAATAAGTAAACCAAAGATCCAAAGACCAAGGGAAACCTGGTATGTGGACCCAAGACTGTAAAGTATACATGTGATGTTTGCTAGTTAGAAACTCTTCAGAGAACTGGATCTCAAGTTCAAGAAACTCTTGTGTTAAACTTACCTCTGAATTGTGCAGAGTTAAAGCACATTCCCATAAGACCCAGAAAGTATGGTAGGTAGTGTGAAAGGGAAAGAAATAGCTGGACTGGGATGGGGGAGATAAGAAAAAATAGGAAAAAGCTAAGATAAAATTATACTACGAATTTCTTAGTTCAGCTAAAGCAGTGGTTCTCAACCTTTGTAATGCTGTGACCCCACAATACAGTTCCTCATGTTGCGGTGACCCCAAACCAAAAAATAATTTTGGTGGCTACTTCAAAACTGTGATTTTGCTACAGTTATGATTCGGAATGGCTTTAGGCAACCCCTGTGTTTTGGTTGTTTGACCTCCACTGGGGTCATGACCCACAGGTTGAGAACCGCTGAAAAGGAACAGCAAATGCTTATATTGTTTGATCAGTTTTTCATCCCTTTATCCAGGATTCTGAGCAACTACTTTGAAAATAACTATGCAATATAATTTACTATCATCTTGTTTAAAATTCTATAACATTTTTATTGTTTTTCTCTTTAAAATAAAGCACATTTCTTGCCATATTGTATCAGTATCAGCTGCCACTTTTATGCTGCCTTCTGTATGAACAGAAATTAACCGCTATTTTAATGGCTTTTTAAAAATAAAATTCTCTCTGTTCAAAAAAGTAATCTGCAGGGGCCGGCAAGATAGCTCAATGGCTTAAAGTGCCTACTTAGGCAAGCATAGAGAATCTCAGGAACCCCAGTTCGATCCCCGGCACCACATGCTGGGCCAGCCCCACCCTCAGGGCAGGCTGAGCCAGCCATAATGTAAATAAATAAAATTTTAAAAGGGGCTTGCTGAGGAGATAGCTTAGTGGAATAAGTGCTTGCCTGACAAGTGCAAGGTACTGAGTTCAATCCTCAGTACCAACAAATAATACTAATAATCTGCAATTTAGAGAAAAGGCAAGAATTTCTGAAATGCTCATACAAAAAATATAAAAAGATGGTTGGGGAGATAGCTCAGTCCAAGTACAATGTGCAAGGACCTGAGTTTAATCTCTAGTAGTGCATACACTGCCAGCCCTGGCTCTGTGCCAACTCTGTAATCCCAACACTGGGGAGGTTGAAACAGGCAATCACTACATTTCTGGATTGTATATCAAGACACTGTAACATATATATATATATATATATATATATATATATATA
>PVJA010037988.1:0-20002 GCA_004027025.1 Myocastor coypus
TGGCTCCTTCGAACGTGACCCCCAGACCTCTCATCCCCACCCACCTCCCACTGATACCCACATCTACAAGGGTAGCTCTCTGAAGGGCGGGGGCCACAAGACCGTGGTTGTCGCCTGACAGTGGCTGACAGCCTGCGTGGAGAGGACAAAGTTCTCACAAGAGAGGACCCTCCTGCGGCTCTCAGGGACCAGTAACTCGTGGGTGTCCACGCTTGGCAAGAGCATCACAAGGAGCTGTCAGGTCCAGGGGACAGAGTGGACAGCAGCTGTGGCAGCCGCTAGGAGGAGGTGCTGAGCCCAATGGAACCAGACATATAGGAAATGTGTGTACCCGAGGACAAGTTTAAGCTCCACGTGGAGGTCCCCGCCAGCTGATGCAAATCTAAGTATAAACCTTGGAAGAGAGGCTGGGCCTGGATAGACATCACACTTGTAGCTCTGCTTGTTGACTTTGGAGCTGCAGTAGAGGACGGGTTATTGAGCCTTAAGCAATCACCATCAATGCAAAGTTGCAAACAGAACCAGACCTTGGCCAGCAGGGGGCAGCAAATATCCACACAGCTCTGCAGTTTCTCACTCTCGATGGCAACCCCTGCCTCTACTTTCAGAGATTGGAGGGCAGTCATTAACTTATAATAAACAGCCAAGGAAGCCCTCTTCAATGCAAGAAGGGGAAGCACTTCGTAGTTTCTTGCACATTTTGACGCACCCTTACACAAGTGGTCAGTGCTAGACAAGCGCGTCGCCAGCCTCACTGCGTCCCAGACCTGACACCTGCTCTGCCCCTTCTCCTCTGGCGGGGTCCTCCTCGGTGCTGCTTGCCTCTTTCCCTTCTGCCCTCCTCTCTCTGGCGCCCTCCTCTGTGACCCTGCCGGCTTCCTTCCCTTCCTCCAGTACCCTTCCTCTCCCCCTCTCCTCATGTCTTCCCGCTCACCCTGTCCTTCCTCCCTCCTCTCCCTCCTCTCCCACCTCTCTCTCTCCTCTTCCTCTGCTCTGGCCCTTCTTCTCCCCGCCCCCCTTCTGACGCAAGCAGGCAGCTGTGGCTTGGACTTCCGGGCACGGCCACCGTGGGTCCCTTGTCTGCAGCACTCTGGCTGTCTTCACAGATGGTGCTACGTGGTCAGTGGGGCTAGCCAAGGATGTCCTCACACCGGACGCTACGCGGGCCCGGGTACACAGCTCAGCAGCCCAGCACCTGCCTGGCAAGCGGGAGCTTGAGGGCTCTATTCGAGGTAAAAATCAGTCAATCAATCAACCAACCAACCAACCAACTAATCAATCAATCAATCAATCAGACACTGTCCATTGCTGGATCCACCTCTGTTCACTCTCTTCGGCCCCACACCCTCTTCTAGGGGAGCTGGTTGGAAGCAGACCCAAGTCTTCACTTTCATAGGGCAGTTTCTTCCTGTTCCTCCTCCTGCTCCTCCCCCTCCCTCTCCTCTTCCTCCTCCTCTCCCTCCTGCTCCTCCTCCTCCTCCTCCTCTGCATGCCTCCGTCTGTGTAGGGGGACCCTGTCCACTTCTAACTTGTTCTCAAAGACCCCTGTTCTCCCACTCTATCTGTAGTTATTGCTGAACTCCTGTTATGGTTTATGTCTAGTTGTCCCTGCAAAGCCTCATGCAATCATGAGGCAGGGACTTCTAGAGTTTGAGACTTGAGTCATGAGTCACTGGGATTAGGTGTTTTAGTACTGATGAGATTATGAATCTGAGTACTTCTGGGAGTTATAGGTGCGGCCTGAGGCGGATAGGCTAAGGCAGAGAGCCTGATGTAATGTGAAGAGAGACAGAGACAGACTCATGCTATTGCTCTCCGCTCCCCTGGTTGTTTTGTTGCCTCTGTCACCATATTGTTGCTGTTCTGCTGCCATGAACTGCTGCTCTCTGCCATGTGACTGTCTGCCTTGGAGTCAGCCGAGTGTGGACTGAAACCTCTACAAACTGTGAAACTAAATAAACCTTTCCTTCCTTCATTTTGAGTGTCGGGTATTTGTCCCAGCAATAAGTAAAAAGTAACTAAGATAACTCCTTAGTGTAGCTCCTGAAATGTCTTGCATAAACAAGGAAGCAAGTTGTCCAGACATCGCTGGACTCCTGGGAACCCTTGCCTGTCTCCCCAAAATGCCCAGGGCCAGGGCTCTTCTCCAACAGCGCAGCCGTCTCTGACCTCCTAACCAGCACCACCACGGGCACTGGCTCTCCAGGGCGCGACACCACCCAAAAAGGCAGAGACCACCTCAGAGCACATCAGTGTCCATCGCGAACCAACTGAACCGCCTCAGAGATAAAATAGCCAAGGCCCGCCAGGACCGCCTATGATCTGTGTTTTCGCTTCTTGTAAACTGATGCGTGATGTCTGTATGTGTTCATACACGAATTCTTGTAGGTTCATCCACGTTGCTACGAGTGACAGGATTCCGTGCTTTCCACGACAGAGCTCTATTCCATTCCTTTAACAAAAACTAGGTGGACAAATGGATCACAGCAAATGAAAAAGCTTCCGCACAGCAAAGGGAACAGTCGGACTACAGGTGGGAGAAAGCGTTTGCTAGCTGTGCCTCTGGCTGTCGGGTGATACCCGGAAGACGGGAGCACAGAGGAACACAAGAGCGAAAAGAAGTAATGGAGTTTGAAAAGGAGCTAAATATCTGAATTGAATAGATACTTTTTTTTTTTTTTGTATTTTAGGGAAGGGTCTATAGGGTGCTCAGGGTCTCACTACTAGATTGGACTCACAGTGACCTGCCTGTTTACAGCCTCCCAAGATCTGGGATTACAGGCGTGCACCACCACACCCAGTGTCAGTTGTGGTCTCAGTGTACTCTTGGGCGGGGCCTGCACAGCAGGCCCAGGGCTCCAGCCCAGGGTCCCTGTACCTTTCTGGAGGTGATTTAATCCTCTGAGCTATTTGGACGGCCCTTTTAAAAGAAGCCTCACAAATAGCCCACAGGATTTTTTTTTTTTTTTTTTTTAATATTCTATGAATTCCCTTCCCACAGAGAATGTTTAAATCTCTCAGATTGGGTTTGACTGGGGTAGGGGGATGGGCAGTACTGAGGATTAAACCCTGGCCTTTGCACTGAGCTACATCTCCAATGTTTGTTTTATTTTTAAATTTTTTTTTATTTTGAGACACCATCTTGTTGTGTTGCTAAGTACCCAGGCTGGCCTCGAGTTGTGATCCTTCTGCACGAGCCTTCCAGAGTGCTGGCACTCGAGGTGCATGCCATCGTAGCTGGCAGGCAAATCATTTTCATTTTGCAAACCCCCTTGGATAAATTGATGAAGTCTGTCTAGAATGCCGTGCTGGAAGGATCTGGATTGTTACAATCATGATTTCTACCTAGATATCACCTCCACAGCCTCCTGTGCTCATAGGTGGGGCTTTCAGAAGGTCACGGGTCATGGATGTGCGAGCCCCTCACTGGATGTGTGCTCTGA
This sequence comes from Myocastor coypus, assembly GCA_004027025.1. Taxonomy (NCBI): domain Eukaryota; kingdom Metazoa; phylum Chordata; class Mammalia; order Rodentia; family Myocastoridae; genus Myocastor; species Myocastor coypus. The sequence continues at coordinate 3,444 of PVJA010037988.1, forward strand.
GGGGTCGATAGCTTAATGCAATGCTACGAAGCAAAGCCTGGTGGGAAGAGGTAGGCCGCGGAGAGTGTGGCCTGGAGGTATCTCTGCCTCAGCCTCCCGCGATCTGAGTCCTGCACACCCTGCCATGAGCTGCTTCTCTGCTCTGCTTCTCTGCCATGCTGCCCTGGCTAGGAAATGAAGTCTTCACAGGGCAGGAGTAGAAAGGAACCTCTTCTTTAACTTGTAGGTGTTAGGCTTTTGGTCTCAGCGATGAGATAGTAACTAAGACAGCTCTCACTTAGCTAGGAGAAGCACTGCTGTAATATGGAAGGACCAGAAAGTAAGACCTAAAATCACGCTATTTAATTACTTATTTATTTATTTTTGGATACATGATCTAGCTATGCAGCTCAGACTCATAGTGACCCTCCTGTCTCATCTTCCCTAGTGTTGGGGTTCCAGGTGTGCGGCACCATGCTCAGTTTGTGGGCCAGCACTGTGCGCCCAGATTCCAGGACTGGCATGGTATGTGATACCAGGGATCAAACGCATGATCTCACACTTTCCAGGCAGGCGTTTAGGCCACTGAACTGTCTCCCTAGCCCTAAAATCATTTTCAATGTTTCTTTTCCCACACTTGTGCTAGGCTCTCCCAAATACCATCAACTATAGCTTTCGAGGACCTCAGCCAGAGCTTCTTGTTCCTCTGTGTCATGGATAGCACACTTGGGTTGCAGAGTTTGCAATCGTTCACTGATGACCATGAAGCGACTTCTGCAGAGGCAGCGCAGCATCCTGGTCGCCTAGCTCAAGCCTGGGAGATCTCCCCTGGTGCCACCCTCCGCTGACTTTGGAAAGCTAATGAGACGACTGTCATGGACTCCTCTTTCCTTCTTTTAGGTGCCTACAATCTGTGCCCTGCTACTGAATTCTCCTGCGTCAGGGCACAACCCAAAGTATAGTACACCAGGTTCGTTCAGAAAATTAAAGGAAATGAGTTGCTCTGTTCTCCTTTTGCGAATGGACAGGTTCTCCCTCACTTAACACTGACCCACTTTCCCTCCTCAAATAGGTCATGTGTCTGTTTACCGGAGGTGCACCACAGGTCCTCAGATGTCAATGTCTAGCAAAACACGTTGAAAAGAATACAGTGTAATTTGGAAACCATTAAGAAGAATTGCACCTCTTAATCCTGCCCTGCAAGCTATAGAGCTCACAGCAAGAACAGGACAGGAAGCAGATAAACTCCCTCAAAACAAAAGCTGCATTCTATGGTCAGCAGAGTAACACAGGACTGAGAGAATCAGGGCTGGGTACCGGTGTCTTTGTGGCTGCCTCCCGGCCAGCCACGTGGCCCTCAGATTGGCATGGGGATGGGAGCAGCAGGTCAGAAGAGAGCAGCATCATTTGGCAAAAGGTCCCTCACCACCTCCTCGCCTGGCTCCATCCCACCCATCCCGACAAAGTCTCTGTGCACTGCTTCCAAGCAATGACAGGCAATTATGCCAGTTCCCTGCTCAAACACGGCTTCCGCCTCCACTTCCACGACAGGAGAAAGTCCTAGTTTTCTTTCTTTCTTTTTTTTTTTTTTTTTTTTTTTTTTTAGCAAAGTAAACTCGGTTCCCCCAAATTAGATCATGTCACAGAAGAATGGATAAAAGGCTTGAGCTGACTGCACATTGCTTATCAGAGACTCCCTTCAGATCCACAGATAGCAGCGGATCGAGAGTGCAGAGAAGAAAATATGCAATGCCATGCAAAGAGTAATCAAACCAGGACCGAAGTGGCTATAATAATAATCAGAGGGTCAAACAGACCTTAAGGGAAAAGCTGCTACCAGACACCACGAGGGACGCTGCGTACTGATGGAGTGGCAGGCCGTCAGGAAGATGTCACAGTTACGCACCTGCGTGCACCCGACAGCGGAGCTCATGGTGAGCTGCGCTCCTTCTCTGGCATGAAGTCTTCCTTCTGCTGCCTTCTACGTATGCCCAACTTACAACCTAATCAAAATACAGCAGGAGTGCCCCAAAGTCTGGTACCTCCCTCACATGCTTTCTCTCTGTTGCGCAGTGGACACATTCTTTTCTTATTTAAGGGTCAGCTCAAATGTTACCTCCTCTATGACAATGAACCTTTCTCGCTTCCTCCCTCCCTCCCTTCCATCCTTCTTTCCTTCCTTTTTGACCCCTCTTTCTTTCCTTCCCTCCCTTATTCCTTCTTTCCTCCTCCTTTCCTTACTACCTTCCCTCTACGACAGATCACTTGTCGTACACAGGAGGGAAATGGGCAACTCTTGCCTCCCAGAGACAACTGGTCCCCCTCTGGCTTCTCCAGCCGTGCTGGACAAGTCCTCCGTGAGTTCCCATCGGAGTCTCAGCCTCATGAGATGTCACGTCGTGCTTCTAGCCCATGCACCTTTCAGGCCGGCTGATCTGAAGAGGCAGGGAGCTCACGACTTTTGTCTCTGGGGATCTCAGGTCTTGGACCAAAGGAGGAGACAGGGCTACCACGTCCTGGCTCCCTTTCTTAGCTCTGCTCTTCCCTCACTGCCAGGGCTTTTAAAAAGCCATTGCTCTCCCCTGGTCTCGGGTCTCCGTCTGTGAGGTGAAGGGTCAGGAGTGGTCCCGAAGGTCCTTCAAGACTGACAGCATGCATTTAAGCTTTGAACCAGCAACCTTGACGCGAGGGTCTCCAAGGGCTTAGAGAACTGAACTCCGTTCAGATCTCGGCTCTGCCATTTAACATCTAGGGGCCTGTTTTCTCGTCTGGAGGCGGTAAGCACAGCAGTTACCAAATTACAGCTGCTGGGAAAATGAGATGGCCCTGGTGAACTCCGTGTGTATGGTGAACCACGCTGGGTACATCATGCAAACTGGTAAATGTTAGCACCTGCAGGAATGAACTTTTTTCTAGGCTGAGTCAGGTCACTGACTATGACCCACGTGGCTGATGGAACCTTTTGCTATTTCATCAGATCTAGGATTTCCTTACTTAAAACGGGCAAATTGGTGGGAAACCGGCAGAGGCCCTCGATCGAGTTGCTGCTCCATCACAGGCTGCCCCATCAGCAGCAGTCTGAGGCGTTCTCTGAGTGCTTGTCATGAGCATCCGCTTGGCAGTGTCCCCACATCCTCCGAGCCGTCTACAAGGACGCCATGGTTTGAGAGAGAGGACAGTGCTGCATGGGAACTGGGGTATCAGCGTCAAGACCTGCAGAGCTGGTCCTTGCCTGCCCGTGTGCAGTGGGAAGCTGGCCATGAAAGGGGAGGGAGAGAGGGAAAGTGGAGGGAGAGAGAGAGAGAGAGAGAGAGAGAGAGAGAGAGAGAGAGAGAGAGAGTCTCTGCGTGTTTGGCCTCCAGCACAGCTATGTTTCTGGCCTAACATGAGATGCAAAGGTTGGTCTACTCTGGTACCGTTCACTCAATCACAAACTCTGTGCTTTCCCTGATACTGTTGGGGCACTGAAGGTCCTGCTGCCCTTTGCGGACCATGGCATCTCATGATTCCCGAAGCATTTTCATGAAGCTCTAGAGGGGAAGATTGTGCACTTCTCAGTTCCATGGAAAAACTTGTTGCATTGCTTTTTCTAATGGGAACTCAGCTTTCCTTATTGCTGGAGGATCTGGGGACCTCACTGTTGCTGAGGATGGCTGTGGTACTTTGGGGAAGCTCTGGTGCTTACCTCGAGCCTTGTTTCCTAACACCAATTCAGATCCCTCAGCCTGCTGGCACAGATCCTTCATCCTGATGGCACAGACTTTCTAGCTACCAGCACTGACCTTTGAGCCCTTCAACACAGATCTGTGAAGCAGGCCTGCATAAGACTTGCTGTGGGCTCTAGCCTTCCAGTTGGACTTGTGGGAGGCATTGTTATGAGCTGTAGGCTGTCACATAAATTCTTTAGTGTTTAGTGTGTGGATAGATTTCTTGTACTTGTATGTGATTCTTGAATGTTCCTTACAAAATATTGTAAAGCATATCCTACATTATTATATTATTGCTCTTGCAAAAAACCCAAACCATGATAGATCCCTGCTTGCTATAGGTTATACGCTTGGGTAATTTCCTCTGGGTAAAGGTAGCAAGGACTGAGCTTCATTTCTAGCCAAAAGAACCCAGTGAAGGTAATGGGGTTGTTACTTCTGAATTACGTTATGGAGTGCTTTAGATTTCTTTTTGTTAGTGACTTTCTGCCAGGGATCAAACCTCGGTCCCTACACTTGCCTAAGCAGGTGCTTAGTCTGCTAAGCTATATCCCTGGCCCACTAGTGACTTGTTTTTGCTGAATTTCCTAAAGCAAGTGGCTAAAGTGGAGAAGTCCACATGGTACAGCCACAAATGTGGTCTTTAGCCAATAACTGTAGACGAATGGACCTTAGTCCATAGGGCCTTGTTACGATTTATATCTACTTTTAAAGACAGTACAAATTAGAATTAAAACAAAAAATACAAGTGAGTTAGATTTTCACTTAAGAAAGTAATATGAATTTCACAGTATTTGTTGAAATGCAGTGTTGTCTTCTAACCAGTTATTCCTGTTACCAAATATATGCATGCAAAATTGGAATAAGGAAAACAAAGAAATGTATAAGAAATTAGGAAGACAAAAAGGACTAACAATTGAAAAAAGGAGATGAAACAAATTAAGACATTAACTGATTCTTTCCCTAGTCCAGCACAAATGTACAGTACAGCTGTACAAACCATCATGCTTACCTACATAGATAAATCTCTCCTGAACTCCCTCTGCTGCCTTCTCCTGAACTCAGTAATTCTTTCTCTTTAAATAAGTTTGCTCCCTTTTACCAGGGTCTGCTGTACCCTTCAGATTCCATTTTTCTCTTTCAGGTTCTCACACTAAGGAGACAATATGATGTTTGCACATGTGGGTCTGATTTATTTCACTTAAGAATATGTTCTCTGGTTGCATCCATTTGCTTACAAAAGATTCAGTTTTATCCGGTTTTATTGCCTAGTAATGCTACACTGTAAAAATACCACATCTTCCTTATCCATTCAAAAGTCCTCAATAAAATACTAGCAAACGATGTAGCAAATCATCAAGAAGATAATATATCATGATCAAATGGGATTCCTTCCAGGAATGCAGGGGTGGGTGGTTCAACATATGCAAATTCATAAATGTTATATACCACATCAATAGAACCAACAATAGAATCACATGATCATCTCAGTCAATAGATGATGGAAAAGCTTTTGACTAAGCCCAACAGTCATTTATGTTTTAAAAGAAAAAAGCAGAAAATTGAAGTAAGTGGTCTATATCTTGATATACCTGATAAAAGCCTTCTGAGAAACCAACAGCCAGCATCATACCAAGTGGGAAAAACTGAAGGCCTTCACTTTATAATATTTCAAAGAATCCACAATTAAGATCTCATCTTTTAAAAAAGTTTCTGCATTTCAATGGAAATTTCCAGCAGAGTAAAAATAAAATGCACAAACTGGGAATAATCTTAAGCAACAGTCATTCAAACAAAGGACTTCTATGTGGAATATACAAAGAACTAAAAAAACAAAATCAGGCTCCACAAATTCAAAGATCCAATCCAAAGATGGGCATCTGAGATGAATATACATTTCTCAGAGGAAGAAATACAAATCCAAAAGTAAATATGTGAAAAAATGTTTGATATCACTCGTCATTCAAGAAATTCAAATTAAAACAACACTGAGATTCCACAGCACCCCGGAAAGAATGGCTAACATTAAGAAGTCAACCCATAACAAATGCTGGAGTGGCCATGCAGAAAAAGGAACCCTCTTGTACTGTTGGTGGGAGTGCAGACTGGTACAACCACTATGAAAATCAGTGTAGAGATTCCTTCAAAAAACTAAGATTGGAGATTCCACTCAAGCCAGATATTCTCTTCTCAGATATTTTTTTTCAGAAGAACTGGAAACCTCATACCACAGCAATATATGTGTAGCCACGTTTATAGCAGCATAATTTGTTATAGCTAAATCCTGGAAACAACCCAAATGCCCATCAAATGAGTTATATCTAAATACCGCCCCCCAATCTCATGAGCTCAAGGAGGGAGTTCTTCAAAGGTGACTGGGTTGTGGGGGCCCATGACTCACCTGCTGCTAGGAGATAGGTCTGGTCAGAAGAAGTGAGTCCTGGGGGGGAGCGGGGCCTCTCTTCCTTGCCAGCTTGATGTCTGCAATGCAGCGAGCAATCGTCCTTCCTACACTCTCTACCGTGCCATCCTGCCTTCGGGCCAGCCACTACGTGCTGCAACCTCTGCGAGCCATGGGCCCAGGTGTACCTCTCCCCCTTTTAGTTGTGAATGTTGTATATTTTGTCCCAGGAATGAAAAAAGAAAGACAGCTCTCAGGGGACTTGATTCTTCCCATAGCCACAAGAGCGGTCCTGGGGGAGGCACTTTCTCAGCTGGGCCCAGGCTGACTCTGTGATTACAGACTCCGTGACCCCTTGGGCTGAAGGTCAAGGGGGCACACCTGAATATCTGATCCATGATATTGTCAGAGAAAGCATGTGTGCTATGTTAAGTTGCTGTGTTTGGTGGTAGACACATAGCAGTAGTAAAGGAATACAAGTTTGCCTGGCTCTGGATCTTGGCAACCAGATAGCTTTGGAAGATTTGGAACCTTGATTTGCTACTTATAAAACAGGAGCGACACATCAAGGAAGTCGTTAGTCTCTAGTAGCCTGGTCTTTGCAGTTACAGAGAGTTCTCGGGGCAGCAAGAAAATATTCGTACTCCAAAACGCTTCCACAAGAGGGCAGCACCCTGGCCAGCAGAACAACAGCCTCAGTGCTGAGTATATTATGGCTTGCAGGCTGCTCTCCTTCCTCCTCTCTGTCAGGCACCGTGGCCCAAAGCGCAGTGCGAACCACCTCAGAATAAGATGGCAAAGCCTGCAAAATGTGCAGGGTTTCATGACGATAATAGAAACGCCGAGGAAGAACTGTTCTAAATACAGCAGGGCTATGAGCAAGACGCACTTGCCGGAGAGAACGAGGACAAAGCAAACTGGTACTTTCAAGGATTCAAATCGGAGACAATCCTACCCCAAAATGTTTAGAAAATGGGATGTGAGGTCATAGCATATTATATGATTTTAGCATTATAACACACCCCAAACTAATGCTCAACTTAGTCTTTGCTGATTCTAAAGGTAAGAGCACATATTTGTATATTAGTTACATTTGTTGAAATGAAGAACTGGTAAGACTTTTTTGATTTCCCTGTCCAATCGTGTTTTAGGAAGTAGATTTTCAAGCAAAACCACCTTGTTAGACAAACTAAAAGAGAATCATCACAAACGTTGATATGAGGCACCCTGGCAGCGGCTCTCGGGGACTACGGGGAGCAGGTGCACGTGCTGGCGGCGCTGGGGCATGGGAGCCCAAGCCTGGCGGCCGAGTCCTCAGATTCTCATCTGTTGATGACAGAAGAGAGGAACCAGATTCTACATGACCTTAAAAAAGGAGGATGGTCAAAGTTAAGTGAAAGAGATGCCATCTACAAAGAATTCACCTTCAAAATTTTAATCAGGCTTTGGGCTTTATGTCCCGAGTTGCCTTACAAGCAGAGAAGGTAAGTCACCAACTGGAATGGTTCACTGTGTACAACAAGGTCCAGATGAGTCTCATATCGTGTGGCTGTGGACTGACTGGAAGGGATGTGCAGCTGATAAGATTCATTGAAAAAGCCTCTGTTTTGTGTGATTTCTTCTAAAATGTATGTAAAACATTACACCCATCCTAGCTGCAATATATTTTGAAGGCAACAGACATCAACAAGTTCTATTGTAAATTAGTTTACCTTTGTACATGTTGTCTAATCGGTGCTTAAATATAAAATGAGTTAGGACTGGGGAGATAGCTCAGTGGCCTAAGTACCTCTCTTTCAAGCACAGGGACCCAGGTTCAATCCCCAGTACTACATGCTGTGCTGGCCACTGATACTGGACATGGTGGCACATATCTATAGTTCCAGCAGTGGGGAGGCTGAGACAGGAGGATCACTACTTCAGAGCTGCGTAGTGAGACCCTATACTAAATAAATAAATAAAAGATGAACTATAAAATTTAAATCTGAACCCAAGGTATTTTTTGTTACATCTATATATTCACATCCATAAGTTAAACCACCACCACTAGTTATATTAATATTTTAAAAGAAATTGCACTAAGAAATTGGGGGAGAGAGATATTCATACACATATGGAAATTAATTTGAGTTATGACTTTACAAATAACATTGTGTTGAAGCATAGCTGTAAGGTAAGTGAAGAGTTTTGCAGAATTTTAATCTTATGGCACAATTCTTTTTTTATTTTATAGAGGAAAACAAAAACAATGAACAAAGATAAAGACAAAGCAACATAACACAATAAAAATGGTATAGAATTTCAAAACAAATTTATTTATTTTTTGACAATATCTTGGAGCAATTTTATTCTGAAGAAGCAATATACTATTATTAACAAGTTTTAAAGTTTCTGATGAGCATAAACATGAGGCTATACTTTCAATTACAGTTATTGGAAGTGGTTATTATATACAAATGACAAAATCACGTGAGATTTTGAAAATGTTACATCACATCAATTCAATTAATTGATTATATATTTAGCGTAGGATCTACAGGGTCTCACTACACGGATCTGACTTGTAGTGATCCTTCCTATTGTTCAGCCTCTCAAGTGCTGGGATTCTACGCCACCATGTCCTGTCTCAGTCACCAGCTCACAGCACCCCGGGGGTGGGGCCAGCACTGGCGTGCTGGGGATCAAATTCAGGTCCCTATGTCTGCCTACTCAGGTGCTTTAATTGGCTGAGCTATCTAGCCAGCCTCCCCTAACTCATTTTAGATCAAAACAAATTTAGAAAAAAAATATTTTTGTCTTTTTGACACAGAGTCTTGCTATGCAGTGTACATTGACCTTGTGCTAGTTTTGTAATCCAGGCTGATATTGAACTTGGAACAATCCTCCTGTGTCAGCCTCCCAAGTGCTAGAATTACAGACATGTGTCACCACGTCTAAGAATAGAAAACTAACAATGATTGTCATCAAATTTGTTGTTCAGATTATTGACATAGGCATGCAAGATTGATCCAACAATTAAACAGTAACTCTTCCTTTCAATAAATCTTATTTTTTCTTTGTCCTTTCTATTTTTAAATTTATTTTAAAGAGAGTATAAAATGATAGATAGGACCTTAAAGGTAATATACATTTAAAAGAACAAGATGAAAGGTATTCCATGGTTAAAAAGGAAAGAAAGAAAGAAAAAAAGAAAGAAGAAAGAAAGAAAGAAAGAAAGAAAGAAAGAAAGAAAGAAAGGAAGGAAGGAAGGAAGGTATTCTATGGTTGTTATGTTGTACATTGCTGTCCTCAGTGTAGGTGCTCAAATCACAGCTATGAGCGTATACAGTTAGGCAAAGTAAAAATTTTAAACAGTAGCTACTGCCTTCAAACAACTGACAGAAATTAGTAGCACAATCATTTCTGCTATCCTGTGTATATACTTACAGGATTTCCCCTACTCTTTCCCCATTTTTCTTTCCTCATCTCAGTTGTTTATTCCTATGCTCAGTTTCTTCACATTTTACTATACCTGTTGTATGTTTCATATTTTATTCTTTCAGGTTCTTACACTAGGGGGACAATACGATGTTGACACATGTGGCTCTGAGTTATTTTACTTAGGCGTGCAGCCTCTAGTTGTACCCATTTACCTATAAAAGCCTCATTTTTCTTTATAGCTGAGTAATACTCCATTGAGTAAAAATACCCTATCTTTAAAAAAATGTTGATATGCAAAAGAGAATTCTGACAGTGAGTGCTTAAGAAGTGTTAGTTTCTTCTCTTTCCTCTTTTTCATAGCCCCGCCACTCCCTTTCCTTTTTCTTGCAGTGCTGGGAAGCGAGCCCAGGGCCTTTACACTGAATTACCTCCCTAGTCCCTATTTTGATACAGGGCCTTGCTAAGTTGCTCGGGCTGGGCTCTGACTTGCCATTCCCTTGCCCCGGTTTCCCAGCATGCTGTGATTATGAGCCTGAATGACAACGCCTGGCTCTTTCCCATCTGATGTTCACAGAAAGTGCTTCCAAGATTGACTTGCTAGTGTATGTAAGGAAAAAACCCCAACTGTCTCTACAAACATCCATATTCTTAACATAGTGCAAGAAAATCACATCTATAAGTATTTAGAGACAAATAGTTACCTACTTCCATATAAAGATGTATACTAATACCTATTCCACCCACATCAATCTACAGATTCACAAATGTGTAAGACAGATACAGGTTTTCACCACATAAATGTGATATGTAAAGAGCCATCGAGATAGCTCAGCTCCTGCTTAGGCAAGTGCAGGGACCAGGTTTAATCTCTTGTACCACAGTCTGTACTGGCCCTGCCCCCTGGTGTGCTGAGCCAGGCACTGAGTCTGGGTGTGGGGGTGCATGCCTGTAATTTCAGTGCTGGGGAGCGTGAGACAGCAAAGATCACTATGAGTCCAAACTGTATAATGAGACCCTGTACAAAATATTATTTTTAAAAGTGATATGTGTATGTGCCATTCCCCAAATTAATATAATCGTTAGGTATTGCAAAAGGAAACATTAATCAATCAATCAGTCAGTCAGCCAGGGTCAGCAAGTTATGACCCTGAAGATCAAATCTGGCCCACTGCCTGTTTTTATAAATAAAGTTTTATTATACCACAGTCCCACTTTTCTTAACATGCTGCCTTTGTGACGCAGTAGAACTCAGCAGTCTCAACAGAGTTGAATTTCTGATCCACAGTGCTTATATTTACTGTCTGGCTTTTCAAGTGAAAGATGACCAGCACCTCATCTAAAGGGAAATTGAATTCAATCACCACCACTGCAGGATATTGCACATGTTTAATACTGACTAGAAAACAAATACTTAAATTTCTAAATATAAGAGACCTAATCTTAAAGACGTCTTAAAGTGTTGGGTTGGAGAACTGAAAGCTTAATTAGAGGAATATAAACAAGGAAAGCCTCAGGCTTCATGGAAGTCTTTTTAAGGAATTAATACAAATTATAGAATTAACAGAACCTGCCATGGAAGCTTCTGCAGTTCAGGCAGAGCTGCCTCTGGAAGCGTCTCTGAGAGTCCTGCTGTGTCACCGTGTTTTCCTTCCGACTCCTCACTAAGGGTTTGTAAATAAGCCAACAGGTAACAGCCACGCTTGACCTCGTCACTCCTGCTCCTGGATGTGGCTGTCACCCATGGTGCTTGAGGCCTTGAAGCAATTTGTCTGTGAACCTGCCCAGAGCTGGAGCTCCTGCTGAGGAGGGAGGCAGCTCTGGAGCTGGCCCTGGGGCTCACAGACAGCCTCTTCAGGGGGCTCCTGACTCCTTGTCTGAGAGTGGAAGGAGGCTCTGCCCTTGTAAAGACTCAGCAGTGGAATGGATGGAAAAGCCTGACCGGCAGGCGGTAGGTAAGCGGTCGGTCCTCGGTGAACTCTACTGCCCCTCCAGTTGGCTGACCAAGGCTTGTTCACGTATGGACTGGCTTACACTCAGCACCGTAAATTTGCGAGTTAGATAGAAAGCAACTTCTAAATTTTAACCACAGTATTTCTCATTGTGTTACTGTGGACCAGAACCCTTAACCTCTCTCTGACCCTGCAATCTTTTATTCAATCTTTGAGAACTACGAAAAGTAATGCCACTCTAGTCTCTCCATTTGTAAAGCAGGCTAGCCCTTGATAAATACTAGCAATTGCTATTATTATCAATTGCTATTCTTCTGACTGTAACTGTAATTTTTATTTTTATACAAAATGCTATCTGGGAAATTTATAAATTTTCAATAAACAGAAGAAATTGTTACCAGTGTTGTTGGACTTCATCAGGCACATATTATCTTTGGAGCACCTTTCAAGAGATGCTGTAACTCTGTTTTACTGTCTTTCACACACCATCAATTGTAAGACACACCATAATTGCATAAATTCCTAAGGCAGGGAAAGTGCCAATTAAATTATGACAGCTACTGACTGTATTTCACATCCTCATGCTGGAGACGTTAAATTGAAGGAAATATGTATTTAAGTGATGAAACAGAGAAAGGTATAGGTACTTTATACCCAAGCGCTTCAGAACAGACACTTCAAAAAGACCAGGATGTAAGAAGTGACTCTAGCCTGTCCCTCTGGGACTAAGGTGAGCTCAGTAAACAGATCCTGTCCCCTAAAAGCAACAAAGAACACTTAGTCGAGGATGGCTTTCTTGGCCTAAGCCTGCTACGTTTTTCTTATTCCTCTCATTCTCATGCTAAAGCTGGGCAAACCGACAATGCCTTGGCGCACCTAATCCATTAGGCACTTATACCTATTCCTCCTTTGAAATAATAAACTCACACCCAAGCTGGGTGCGGTGGTAACACCGGTAATGGTAGCACTCTGAGACAAAAGTAAGAGGGCGAAAGTTCCAGCCGAGCCTGGACAATTTAGTGCAGTAGAGAGATTCTGCCTCAAAATAAAAAATAAAAAAGGGCTGGGGGTGTAGCTCAGTGTTGAAGCCCAATATTGCACACATACACACTCGCGCAAACACACGTGCACACATACATGCACACACACACATGCACAATCCCACACTTACTCCCCTCTCCCTCTCCTATAACTAAGAGCAGCAGTCATGTCTTTCCTGACTCCGGGGGGTCGTGGCTAACTTCTGCTGTCCCTCTACCCATGTCCCTGCTGCCATCACCTGCAAGACCTCTTTTTCTCCAGGCTGCTTTCTGTCCGGTATCACCAAGAGCGTATCCGACAGCTGTCCCCACTGCATGCTGGCAGGGCCACTGTGCTCATGTTTTTCTCTGTGCTCCCAGCTGTCAATTCTACCCACACAGAGTTACTTGTGCTTAGACAGTATGATTCCTTCAAGAACAAATGTCCTTAAGACTCAGGTTGACCTGAGATAGAAATCTGGACGGTGTTTCTAGCCATATGCATTGGGTCATAGTGTTCTCCCTCTCAGAAGCCCAGTCTCCTTATCCAGAACTCAGATTAACCAAGGGCCAAAGTGAGAACAGGTCCAAAGTGCCACTATTCCTGAGATGGGTGGCGTGAGTCTCTCTCAGACCCATCCCTGCCACATCCAGCCTCTAGAAAGCAGACCAGAGTCCACCACCACTGGCTTTCATCATGGTGACACAAGAGTGTCACATTACAGGGTCTCCCTCATGCTCTGTGATTCACACCCTGGGAAACCACGGTGCATCGTTCGTGTCCATCCAGGAGGGCTGAGCCTGGAGGGTCAGATCACATGCAAAGATGTCCAAGATTCATGTCCCTGCAACTCAGTCTCACCAGGACCATTTTTTGTTGACTTAAAATAAATTCTTCAAGGTGTATCCTAAGACAACTTTTATGCAGGAGCTAGAAAGAAAGAATTAGCAGATGCCTTTTTCTCTGTGTACTAAGACTCTGAAGGGCACAATGGGTGGGGGGGACAAAGTTGTCATTAAAAATTCATAAGCCTCAAATAAAGACCAGTGAACTTTGTAAACAGTTTATTTTTGCCTCATGCCCTGGCTGGTATTTGTTGAAGTTGGAATCCACTCTTGCCTGCATATCTACTTTACCATCAGAAGCATAGAGCCTGAAGAGAATGAATAATTTAAAAAACATCACAAAACACTTACTACGGATATTTATGTAGCACCAGCTGTGTACAAGGCACTAAACTAAGGGCAGTGTGAACTTCAGAACCAGAGACTGGGCTTGGTGGTACTCCCCTAAAACCCCCGTGCTTGGAAGGCTGAAAACAGGGGGATCACTACCAGTCTGATCTGTGTAGCGAGAGCCTGTACTAAATACACTGAAAACAAGTCAGAGATTGCCCTTGACCACAGCCTCTCCTCGTCAAGTTTCTGTGACTGTGCTGTGGTGTTTTATTGTGGGTGTAGGCCTTGGTTTCCTTAGCTGGAAACAGGTGACAGCAATGGATCCTCTGCAAGAGTGTGGTAGAGATAGGGGACAAAGGACACAAAGGCCCCGACTGTCACTGTTTCGTACAGAGGTACAATAGGTTGGTTCAGTTTTGACATTGTTGCTCATATTGGGCACAGCGGCTTGCACACTGCAAGACCAGAGCAGAAGTCATCTGGAGACACTCATGCTGGAACTCAACTTGCGGTTCCTCTGTTCTCTTCTTTGATTGCTTTTTCTCTTTCTTTCTTTCTTTCTTTCTTTCTTTCTTTCTTTCTTTCTTTCTTTCTCTCTCTCTCTCTCTCTCTCTCTAAACGTCTACAGGGTGTTCAGGGTCTCGCTACTAGATTGGACTCATAGAGATTCGCCTGTTTACAGCCTCCCAGGAGCTGGGTTTACAGGCGTGCGTCACCACACCCAGTCTCAATTGCCATCTCAGCACACCGCTAGGGCAGGGCCAACATGGCAGGACTGGGGCTTGAACTCCCAGCCCCTGTGCCTGCTGGCATGTGTTTTAATCCACTGAGCTATTTGGCCAGCCCTCCTTCCTGGATTCTAAGGTGGTAAGAAGGTGTTTTAGGGAATGGAGACAGGCTGTATAGTGGTGCTCTGTCCTTAGGAAAATTACAAAAGTAGCTTCCAGAAGATCATAGCTACAACAAGCCCAGGGGAGATGCCTGGCTTCAAGGCCTGTGTCACGGATCTCCAGAGTAGGCAGGAAGATCTCCCAAGAAGAATCAGGGTTTCCAGCCTCACCTGGAGCACCCGCTCAGAGCTCCCCTGTCTTCCCACTGCTGTCTGCCCAGGTTCCACAGCCTCCTAACTCCCTGCTCATGCTTAATCAACTTCCTCTCCTGTGCTACCCCTGCAGGCCCAAACGATTCCACTGCCGACTGGGTCCTGGCCACTTTGCAGGCCTCCAGACAGACATCCTGACATTCTCCATCCTCAGTTCCCTGGGTTAAAAGTATCAAGTCAGAAAAGACATTCTAAAGCACGCAGTAAAAACAACAGTGAAAGAATCATCATACTGAAGTCCAAACTTTGTAAACTTTCAATTTCCCCTACCCCTTTCCAGGCCAAATAATAGACATACATAGTTCTTATAACTTTACATTCTGCATTTTTCCTTATTAAAGCATAAATATTCTTCGCTATAAAATATTCAAAACTATCATGTTTAATGAAAGAGCAGCACTCTATGACATCAGTGCCCTGAAATATGAATAATTCTCTTCTTGCCAAATATTCTCGTTGAGGTTGCTTCTAATTCTATTTTTATATCCAAATGATAAATCTTTATGCATATAGTTTTTCTTTGTTTAGAGCTGGTTCCCTACAATAAATCTCTGGAACATTTACATATTTGGGTTACATCACTTTACACCATCCCCAGGAATGAAAGTGTGAGGACCCCACCTCTATTTAACCTTACCAGCATTGACTGTTGTCAAGTGATACTTGCTTTATTAATTTAATCAGCATAAAATAACGCCCAAAGCTTGCATTTTAGTAGAGAATAAAATCTTGCAACAAAAGGATTGAAGACTTCTTAAGAAGCTCCCAGCAGCTCTGAAATGATCCCAGGTGGGTACTCATCTTCTCCACCTACAGATGCCAAAGCAGACTCCAGCTTTGCACTTACTTTCAGGATGAAGACAGTGAGAAGGATTTGCATCGTGTATATAACTTGAATATTATTTACTTTCCTTACCATGGTCTGGAGACCTTTCTCATTCAGACATAAAAGTTGCTCCCCTCAAACTAAACTGGAAAGTTATGAATAGCCTACTATTCTTATCCCATTCATTGTCCTACACATGGCTGGGCTCCGATTTTTGAAAGCAGAACTCCTCACTGCACAGTGAGAGCAGGGTCCCTACCAGCTCTCCTCAGCATCAGATAAGCATGGGTTATTCTAGACATTCTGATAATGCAGGCTTTCTCTCAGTATTCCTAGGGATTGCATGGATACCAAGATCCAAGTCCCTTATATAAATGTACTATTAGAGCTGGCCAGATAAGCTCAGGAGACAAATGTGCCTGCTTAGGCAGGCACAGAGACCAGAGTCTGATCCCGGCATGCCATGCTGGCCCTGCCCCCACCCCCCAGGCGCACTGCGACAGCGACTGAAACTCCCCAGGCGCACTGAGATGGCTACTGAGACTGCACATGGTGGTGCGTGCCTGTAATCCCAGTGCTTGGTAGGCTCTCTGCAAGTCCGATCTGTGCAGTGAGACCCTGCAGATCCTGTACTAAGTACATTTTTTAAAAAGACAAATGTAGTACTTACACATAACCTGGAAATTGCACCCTGTATGCATTAAATTATCTCTAAATTGTTCATAATATCTAATATAATGCAAATGGTATATAAATGATGGTTATATTATCTTGCTTGGGGAATACCATCCAGAAGAAATGTACATGTTGAGGACTGGCGAGATAGCTCAGTGGTCTAAAGTGCCTACTTAGGCAAGCTTAGGCAACCACAGAGCTGGCTCCACATGCTGCACCAGACTCACTCTCCTCCAGGGCAGGCTGAGCTGGCCATAACAGAAAGAAAGAAAGAAAGAAAGAAAGAAAGAAAGAAAGAAAGA
>PVJA010037989.1:0-20026 GCA_004027025.1 Myocastor coypus
TTTTTTTTTTCTTTATTCAAACTTTTAGGCTATTTCAAATGCAAGCTTCCCATGTTAAGAGTTGGGGGGAATAATTTGTTGTTTACAGTTAATAGTCTCATTCATGATGTTCAGTTCTTGTTCTTAGAGAAGCAACTCCAGGCAGACATAAACTTGTGGTATATGAGCAAATTATGGGATCTAAGAACTGAAGATATGACCAGAAAAAATAATTACTATTTTATCCACTGTAAGCTATGTCTGCATCAAAGTCAAGGTAGCTTCTACTATTTTTGGACAGGATGGTGAGCATGGACATTGAGGAATAGGTGGAAAAATACATTCCAACAGTTCCTTAAGCCCATAACCCAATGCTATTTCACTGTATGTTAAGGAAACAAAGTTTAATTTGGAACTGGGCTTGAGCCTCTCATAATAGGTATTCTATGGAGCACTATAGTTGGTTAAGTAGTGATCCATCTCACCCATGAGAAGGGAAGGGGCCGTCATTTACTCAGGAAGGATTTCAGGTGGAAAGCTCTCCCAAGGTAGACACAATTCACACTGGTCTGAAGTTGTTCCCTTCTTTTCTTCCTCCTCTCCCCTATCCCTCTCGCCCTGTCTTTCTCCTCTTCCTTCTTGTCAAATCTTAATAAATTTGTGCCATACATTTGTTCCTGCCTATTTTGGAGTAGGTAGTGTTTTGTTTTCTGAGCATATGGTAGTGAACCAGAAAGACACTATCATGAGATTTGCACAAAAGGCAGAACCCAAGAAGTAAATGTGAAATGCATTACTTCATTGCAAAAAAGCTATTTTCTGTGGAAGTTAGAGTGTGAAATGTGAGGGCAACAGGGCAACATGATTTGCCTGCAGGATGAGAAAAAGCGCCTTATCTTTGAATGGGAATCTGAAGAAGATTGGGAATTGACAGGATAAAATGCAAGATCATTTTATGCAGAATCAAGAGATTGAAGAAGGAGAGACAAAATTTGAGGAAAGGAATATTTGAGAGCAGTGTAGAAAGGAGAGAGTTGCCAGGTGAGGAAGGGCTCAAAATCATGAAGCTCAGAGCAAGGGAAAAGACCAGAGTCTATTCACAAGCTAAGAGACATTTGAAGCAATGGTAAAATTAGGCTAGAGTTATTGGTCACTCACTACCACTGTCATATGGAAATGGGGTGGAGGAGAGTGGATGTGAAGTCCCAGGACAGTCAAGGTAATAGTAAAATTGTTCAGCAAAAGTGATGTTGATTAGAAATTTCATGCTGTGATGGGAGTGTACAATTTCACTACTTATTCTAACAAAGCATCTTTAAGATACTTTAGCCATCTAAGTCTATCCAACTGTTTTGCCTTCTTGGAGGGCAACAATATGGATGTTCCTTATTTTCTGATTTTTGCCAGAGAGTCTGTGCCACTTACATTCTTAATCCTGAATAGCTAGCTGTATGACCGCTGCACTGTGAATAGGTTTCTTGTACATTCAAGATAAGCAATAATATCTAGTATCCAGCCTATGGGACTTAGGCACAAAATGTCTTGTCTTAGGTATCAAAGGAGATTCACAGTCATTGCAAATCTGGGTCTAAGACATGTTGGTTATAGGGCTGATATACTGGATATTGAATACTTGGTCTGGAACAAACCTCCTATAAAGGCGTTGTTCCTATGGGGGAAATGTGATTAACTTTATGACATTATGACTTGTGGAAGGATTCCTAAAAATGACTTTGGTAGAAAGTGGGAATTGGTTTTTTCCTTATTCATTTGTTTATTCATTCAACCAGCAATTGTTCAGTGCCAACAACCTTCCCACACAACTTATATGCAAGATACAGGAAAAACAAAGATGTCTTCCAGATGGAATTTGTGGCCCAAGAATGTCAGGCTGATTTTCTGACAACAAGAAATCACACCTAGACTTATTCTTACTGGACACTTTGATGAGCTCTGTCATTAATATTCTCTCTCATTATAACATATGGAATCACATTTTTGTTAAACTATCTCTATTTCTCATATCATCATATTCTTGTTCTGTCTAAACAAACAACATTCATGGCCACAATTACCCAGAGATCCAGCCTGTCATGAACTCTGTGCTTCCAAAGGAGCAAGGATCATACCAACTTGTGATCCAAGGAGTTAACAAGAAAGTCAGAGGAAATAAAATGAAAATGGCCATTTATTTGTTCAAGGATAGCTGTTTAATCTTGTTCTAGGTTCTGAGCTCTGTGGGTTTCAGTTTACTTTTCATAAATGGCAAAGAGTCTCAGAAAAATTCCCAAGGAATGCTTTAAATACATTTTTCCATAATAAAATTTTCTCAGTCAAAGGTTCTGCCCTTCATTAATAAAATATGATATTTATTACCTCCCTGAAGTAATGAAAAATGCAGTGTTTGGAGACGGGAGCATGTGCGTAAATGATTTATCATTGAACTAATTTTTGAACCTGACTTCCCAAGCCTGAGTCATGTAAATATGAGCTGAGAACATCTCCTGTTAGTCACCTGTCCATGTTATGCCCTCTCCTGAGATATCAAGATAAATATTTTGTTTCCTTTAGAGGAAGCATGTTGAAAGGAAAAAGCAATAATAAAAGCTTTTCCAAGAAATCATGTGTAAGTGAGTCCATAGTTGAGGGACCTGTATATGTTCTGTAAGGAAGTAATGGCTCATGGATTTTTCTTTCTGCTGAACTATTTCCACTTGTTTATTCTTTTTTATGTGCCTATTTTCATAGGTATCTGTGTATGTGGGCATAACATAAACTTCTTTAACATACATTACTATGTACTAGGAAGTCAGTCCTGTGCTTTTTGGAAGGAGCAAGAGTCACACCAGCCTGTGTCCAGCCTGCACTCTGTCTCTTTGTGCTGAGTCCAACCTCTCAAAGCCTCTCTTTCCTTACCTGAAAAACAGAGGCAATGCTGGTATTTACTCAACAGAGATAGTGCTGCTCCTGAAGTCTCAAAAATGAAATAGATATATTATCTTAGGAGCCAAAGGTATAGAGGATGTATTGCCATGGTACAAAAGGAGTGTTAATAAGGCAGTAGGAGGTGGGAAAGATGTCTAAGAGACAGCAATGGTGAGAGATGAAGAAACTTGCAGGAGAAAAAGCCTGTACTTAAGCAACTGTTTGTTGAGATGAAAGTAGCAAGGCAGGAAGTATAAGGGAAGTAGACTGAAAGTAAGGTGGGAGCCTAGACATGAGATGACATGGATGAAGCATCCCTGAAAAGAGTCTACAGTCAGTCGAGTTTTTGACAAAGAGACAACAATGCATACCGGAGAAATGGCAGTCTCTCTAACAAACTATGCTTGAAAAACTTGATGTCCTCATGAAAAAGTGTGAAGCTATATTTTATCTTTCATCATACTAAAAATAACGGAATGGATTGAAGTCTTAGAAATAATATTTGAAATACTGAAATCTTTGGAAGAATATATAGTAATCCTGGAAATCATAGGGATAGGAAAGGATTTCCAGAACAGCACCCCAATAGGACAGAAAATATTACAAAGAATCAACAAATGCGAAGAATCATCAAATTAAAATGTACTCACAACACAGTAAACAATCAACACAATGACATCCGGCAGAGTGCGAGATAATCTTTGACAACTACTTTCTCATGGAGAATGAATATCTGGAATATACAAAGAACCAAAAACCTTACTACCAAAACCACCCACAGAAACAAATAGCCCAATCAACAACTGACCAAGTGACGTGAAGGAGAACTTTCAAAAGAAGTACCACTGGCCAATAAGTACATAAGGGAACATTTTATTTGTTAGGAAAGCACAAATCAAAACTATAGTGACACTTTATGTCACTCTAATTAGAATGTCTATGATAAAGAATACAAAAACAATAAATGTTAATGAGGGTGAATGAAAAAAATACTTATGTTTTTGGTGGAAACAAACTACTATAATATCTTTGGAAGGTAATATGAATACTGCTCAGAAAAATTAGACATACTATTTGTTGGAGCTGCACCAATCCTTGGAATAGTCCTGAAAGAATGAGACAGCCTACTATAGCAAAACATGCATGTTCATGTTTGTGGCAGTGCAATTCATAGTAGCTAAGCTATGAAAATAGGCTAGAAATGCATGAGGTGAACAGGTAAGGAAAATGTAGTCTTTACTTACAGAGTGCAGTGCTACTCAGCTATAAACAAACAAAAAAAATCATGTCGTTTGTAAGAGAATGGGTGACATGAGATCATAATGTTACAAAGAACAAGCCAGGCTCAGAATGTTAGTTAGCACATTTCCTCATACATAAGCCATCTACATATAAGTTAAAAATGAATAAGTAAAGGAGAAGGGACCGCAACCTACAAAGTAGATTTTTAGAGTTGGGAAGGGGGACCAGGAAAAACTGGCTATCCATATGCTCAAAATTACAACGAGGTCCATTTCTCTTGCCTTACACTAAAATAAAGACAAAATGGATCAAAGATCTAAGTATGTAAACGGAAACGTTAAATCTGTTAGAAGATAGAGTAGATGAAACACCTGAAGACATTGGTGTAGGCAAAGTCTTCATCAATAAAAGTCTAATTGCACAGAAAATATTACAATGAATCAAGAAATGAAACTTTACCTTTGTGTGTGCTTGTTTTTTTTGTTTTTTGTTTTTTTTTCCTTTAAAATGTATTTTGGTACAGCGCCTGCAGGATCTTACTACATAGATTGGAGGATAGTTATCCTCCTGTTTTCAGCTTCCCAAGTGTTGAGATTACATGCATGCACCACCACACCCAGTCTCAGTCATTGTCTCAGTATGTCCTAGGGGCATGGCCAGCAACACATACTGGGGTTTGAACCCTGGTCGATGTATCTATCTAAGTAGGTGCTTTAGTCTGCAGGGCTATTTGGCCAACCCTGAGACTTTATCTTTTTATAAATCATTCCCAAGCCTACTAGAAACTCATTTGACCCAGCAACCAGGCCCGATATGTGAATAGAACTTCTTCCATCAGACAGGCCAGTGGGGAAACCGCAGCAGAACTCCCTATAGAGAGGCTAGAGACAAGACCCACCCAGTTGATGCAGGAGCAGAACATCTTGTCAGAGTAGAACAGCAGATTCTTCTCTACAGTGACTCCAAGGACTGCCCCAGGAAGAAGTGGAGCATAGCGGCCAGACCCAAACCACAAACACCTGAATGAGTTTGACCTTGTTAGGTCCAGATCTGGTGCTAAGGTAAGAAATCTACCAAAGTTCTACACCAGAGGTTTAGAAGGTAGGGTTATATAAAAATGACAGAGAAGGAGCAAAATGAGCTTTCAGATCCTAAGCCTGCCCAGAACAAATACAGGAGAAAATAGCACAGAAGAAATTGTAAATCACACACCTGTAATATCTGAAATAATAGCAACTGCACTAAAGAAACAACTGCAGAGAGGTATGGAGAAAATCAGATCAGAAATAATTCCTGAAATAAAAAAGAAATGATAACTATAATGAAAGAAGTACTAAGTGCTCCTAAAGATGACACTGATAAAAATAGAAGAGGATAGAAAAATGATGAAATCCTTGAATATCAATATCAGAAAGTAATAAAATGCATGAAGCAGATTCAAAGTACTACACAGGAACCTTAAACCTCAATCACAAGCTGGCAAGATCATTTTTTAATGATCAGAACATATTTATTGAGAGAACAAAAGTTCCTGTCTGAGAGAGAGACAGCGGAGGAGTCCTGAGTGTGTGTCCCCTGGCAAAACCATTTGAATGAATGTGAAAATAGACTTTGAGACATTAAAGACACTATTGCAGCTAGCAAAGAGGTAAGAAAAGATCTCTTTAAAAAAGTAGGATGCAAGAAAAAAATAATTCAGTATCTGCAAGATGATACAAAGTTGAACAACGGAAGACTAGTAGGCATCAATGAGAAAGAAGGAGTCAATACAAATGATATAGAAAGAATATGGGCAGAAGTAATAGCAGAAACCTTCCCAAATATGGTGAAACAGTTTGGCATTCAGGTAACCAAAACAAGTAGAATTCCAAATAATATCAACCCAGTTAAAACCACACACAGGCATATAATAATCAAGATCCTAGAAATGCAACATAGGAACCATATACTAAAAACTTCTAGAGAAAAGCAACATCACATTTAAAAGAAAACCTATCAGAATAACAACAGATTTCTCTTTACAAACCATCAAGTCAAGAAGAGGATGAAGCAAAGTATTACAAGTCCTGTAAGAAAACAAATTCCAACCCAGACTGATATACCCTGCCAAATTCTCTTTCAAGTATAATGGAGAAGTGAAATACTTCCATGAAAAAGAGCAAGTAGAGAATTTCATGGTGACAAAGCCGATCCTACATAGTTTACTAAAAATATTATAGAGAGGGATCAAAATGACCACAACTCCATGAAGGAGAATGGAAACAACTTACCAAATAGGGCAAACAATTAAACAGTCGGAAAAAAGAGGTATAGAACAGCAGTCTTTCAGCTATTCTTTTGTATATGACAGCAAAATTTTACCATCAGCATATTCTACAAGTGATCTTCTCCTGCACCCTATGTGCTATGATTCTGACTGAATCTACAGAGTCGATATCAGGGAAATAGAAGTAGTTCAGTCCCATAAGTGACACTGGTCCCCAGTAACCTTGGAATATTGTTTTGAAATATTTAAGTTCTAACTAATTAATATTTATTTTTTTTGTGTGTGTTTTTGAAACAGAGTCTCCCCATGCAGTTCAGGCTGGCCTCAAGCTCATTTTTGTAGCCCAGGCTGGTCACGAACTCACATTAGTTCTCCTGCCTCAGCCTCCCAAGTACTGAGATTATTTGTGCATATCGCCGTGCTTGATAATCTTGCTTTGAAGATGTTTCATACTTATTTTATCTTTTTTCCCATTAAAATGAATAAAAAATGTAAAATTGCAAAACAATCAAACAACCAACCAATCAATCAATCAATCAATAAATACAAAAAAATCATTTCCATAGCAAAGAAATCACCAATAGAATCAGAAGAAACCCACAGAGTGGGAAAACTTTTCCCAGCTATTCCAAAGACAAAGAACTAATAGCTAGGATATATGAAAAAGTAAGAAAAAATTAGACCCCCAAATGTAAAGATATAGTCCAAATATGGTCACCTGAAATTAATACACTTTTCAGATAAAAAAATGACGCATGAATATATTTTAAAATGTTCAGCATCACTAATTATTCAAGAGCTACAAATTAAAACAATGCTGAGTTCCCATCTCACTTCAGAAGATAAGACCATTAGCAAGAAATTATCCAATAACAGATGTTGGAAGGTCTTTGGGGAACATGGATCCCTTCCCTGCCACTGGTAAGAGTGTACATTGATATAATCACTGGGGCAATCAGTGTAGAGGTTCTTCAAAAAGCTAAAACTAGAGGTTCCACTTGACCCAGACATTCTTTTTCCTGGTATCTTCCTGAAAGAATTAAAACATATCACAGAAATTTATGCAAGCCCATGTTTACATAGGCACATTCTGTAAGAGCTAAATCTTGGAAACAATCCAAATGCCCATCAATCCTTAAATAGATAAATATTTTTAATACACTGGAGTGTACTCTGTCATAAAGTATAATCTTTAAACATTCTTAAGTAAGTGAATATAAGTTGAGCCCATGCTCTTAAGTGTAATGATTTGGACACACTAGAAAATACCACTTGTTTCTCTGATCTAAGAAACTGAAGGTAAAAAATAGGGTCAAAATGTAAAACAGATACTGAGAAATGGAAAAAATTGTTCAGTTGAGAAAGGGAAAAATGGGGGAGGAGGAAAGAAGGCACAAGAAAAATGAATAGAAGAAAAAACAGAAGCCGGGCGTGGTGGCACACGCCTGTAATCCCAGCACTCGGGAGGCGGAGGCAGGAGGATCAGTGCGAGTTCGAGACCAACCTGGGCTACAAAAGTGAGCTCAAGGCCAGCCTCAACTGCATAGTGAGACCCTGTCTCAAAAAGACAAAAAAAACAGAAAGTTTTTTACATATGGAGAGAGGGTTTGGAGGGAAGGGAGAGGAATAGGAAAATTGAAGGAGGATATATCATGTGCATGTACAAATTCCCTCTGAAGAATATATGTATATCATATATATATATATATATATATATATATATATATATATATATATATATAACTGGGGATTGAACTCAAGCCTTTGTGCTTGCCAGGCAAGCGTTATTCTACGGAGCTATCTCCCCAGCCCCCATAAAATTTTAAAAATTACTAAAAGTGGGAATGTAAGATGTATTATTTCACTTTTTATTTTCCAGTTAGAAAAAAAAAAAACCTTTCTTTTAACCACATAAGTAGTAAATATTTTATTACAGAAACTTTTCATGTATTTAACTAGAAGAAAAGACTGATTTTTGCTTCCTTGTTCTTGTTCAGGATTGTAATATTCCTCAGATCCTGGGTCTTATGCATAAATTGTCCCATCATGGCAAGGAAATACTCACTATTTTTGATGGACTTATAGGGAAATACATTTTCCCTCAACTCACCAGATGCAAATGTCCACTATCTAGAAGCAAAACCAGTGCCATGAGTTTTAGCCACTCAGTAGAGCAGGGAAAGACTATCTTTACAGAGAACATTATTTTAAGCACTATATGACATTAGCTTCCTTTTAGGATGAGGTGCCAAAATAATTTAAATCCCTCCTGTGGTCAGAAGCCTCTGCCTGCTGGCTCGTTGCTATTTAATGCTTGTGGCTTCTGGCTTTGCAATAGCTTATATTTATTTTACTAATTTCAGGGTCTGCTGAGATGACCCAGCTAAGCCTGTCCATATCACTGGTTATTGCTATGTAATAAAGAGGATGTTTCCTCCCAGTCTGCTGCTTTCACATTCCCAAGTGTGTTCAGCTGTGATAGTACATTACACTCCTGAATTCATCACTGTTGGTGAAGTCAGGAATTCTGCCTTTAAAAACTTCCTCCATAGAATCCAGGGCAGAACCTTCATGGTGCCTCGTTCAGAAATGAGTAGGGAAGAGGTTTCTCATAAGAGGTTGCTGAATGAGAAGATTAACGGATGTCTGCCTGGCATACTCAAGAAAATAGAGGAGAAGGGTTTTGTGGATAGTTCTCAATTTGCCAGACACCTCCAAGTATTTTTATCTAGGGAATATTTGCAGTCCTTCCAGCTGTAAATAATTTTTTTTTTCTGGACATGGTGTTACACTCTTGTGATTAGAGAACTCTGGTCAGCTGAGGAATAACAAGCTCATGTTTGAGCCTAGCCTTTGGAAATTAACAATTTAGAGAGAGACTGTGTCTTGAAAATAAATCAGTACATAAGTAGGGGACATACCTCAGTGTGAAAATTTGTGCAACTATTATAGATAATTACAAGTTTTTGCTCATAGATATGACAAATTAGGTCACTCTGCATATTGGATGTGATATATATATATATATATATATATATATATATATATATTTGAAACCATGAACAAATCTGTAAACACATAAGATATAACACTTATCAAGTATATGTTGCTAGAAGTAAAGCTGTGTGTCAAGCATTCCAAAAGACATGGTTTCAAGAAACAACCTCGTGCTACTCCCCAGTGTATGTAATTCTATGGACCTTGGATGATCTTGGTGTAAGACTGACATGAGTTTGGACTTTTGTAGGAATTGATCTAGAGTAGAAATGTCATGTAGGAATAACTGAATGTCTCCACTCTCCACAGTAGATTAACTGGAGTGTGTTTCCTTGCAGAGGCAAAAATGAGCAAGAAGAAATTAAAACTTTCCATGCATATAGTCTTGTCAGTGACACAGTCTCACTTCACCAGCCTATTTGCAATGGGAAATTATGAGTTCATCTGAAAACCAAGGGGTAGAGATTAGGCTCTGTTTCTGTGTGAAAGAAATAGTTACTTCACGAAATCTATCACAGCCAAGAAGGAATATTACCAGAGTATCTAAGCACAAGATAGCAACAAAAATAATGTTATTCTTTTTAAATACTTTCATTAGAGCTGAAGTTGTAGGGTTCAAGGGAACTGGTGGAGATACCCCATAAACAGATGATGAGTTTAAGACTTCTTTTCTGGCCAAAATTCCAGAAACCACAATCCTAAAACAGGATCCATATGAACTTACTGCAAGAAAATGAGTAGAAGAATATTTCGCACAACTTCTAGGGATGTATTAGTAGCACTACAGACCTGCTTTGCTGAGCAGAGCACAGGAAAGATCCTTTGACCTACTCTCTCATCTTCATGGATTCCATCCTTACACAATGTTGAATGGATTGAAAGTAATAAAAGATCATTTAGGGCTGGCCAAATAGCTTGGCGAGTTAAAGAACCTGCCAGCAGGCACAGGGGCTGGGGTTTGATCCCTGAGTCTGCCGTGCTGGCCCCGCCCCAGTGGCACGCTGAGATGGCAATTGAGATTGGGCGTTGTGGTGCACACCTGTAATCCCAGCTCTTGAAAGCCTGTAAACAGGTGGATCACTATGAGTCCAGTCTAGTAGTGAGACTCTGAATGTCCTGTGGACCCTTCCCCAAAATACAAAAAAAAAAAAAAAAAGATAACTTATCTATTTTTTCCCTCTATTTTTCTCCCTTGCTACTATTTTTCTTTTGATTTGTGTTTAAAGAGAAGTAGCAAAAGAGAAACACTGATGTTATAACTTGTGTCTAGATGCCCCTACAAAGCCTCAGAAGGTCATAGATAAAGCTTCTCAGAGGCGTCCCCGTCTAAGTATGTGACGCTGGGACTGGGGATGTGTACTCATTTGATCAATCCACTGATTGGTTTAGCAAAGTCCTTCATGTGGATAAGGGAAAAGCTCAACCTGGGTGTCATTATACCTGCCCTTAGGGCTGTAGCCTGCATAGAACATAAGGGACAGAAAGGTGGCTGCTATTGTCGCTTGTTGCTTGATGCTTGCTATTTCACATCTTGGCTGCCTTTTGCCTGCCATGAACTGTTTCTCACCTGCTGTTCCCCTCAGCCATGCTACGTTGCCTTGGAGCCAGCCAGCTATGGCCTGTGACCTCTACAAACTGTAAGCTACAATACAATTTCTCTCACTTGATGGTAGGTGTTGCATCTATTGTCTCTGCAACAAGAAAACATAACTAAGACAACTGTTCCATGCCATAAAAAAGTGATCTTATCTTTGTTCCTTAGTATATACTTATAGCTTGGGTTTGATGCAAGCATTTGTGTTGCAGAATAAAATTAAGCAATTTTCACTCAATTTTTGAAACAAAATGAAATGAAAATGTTTTGACCCTACAACTGCATGTAACTGGTAATATAGTAATGAGTGAATCAATCAGTCAATCAAGTAGTCAGTCAATTCATTTTTTGCACTGATTTTACTCTCCTCATTATAAGGAAAAGGTTGAGATAGATCCCCACTACCTAATATGCATTTTTTTACTGATTAAGTTCACCTTGCTGCAAGTTTGTTAAGCTTTGACTTCTTCAACTTAGAACAAATTGAAGTAACTAATTTTGGTCCAGGTAACTTACAGCAATATTAAGGGAGACACATGTTTCCAAAAGTGCAATAAATTTTTTTCAATAAGTGCTTTTAAGGGGATGGCAGGATGGCTCAGTGTTCTAAAGTGCCTGCTTAAGAACACTTAGGTGATGGCAGGGACCACAGTTTAATCCCCAGCACTACATGCTGAGCCAGCCCTGCCCCCAGGGCAGGCTGAGCTGGCCACAATAAAAATAAGTAAATAAATATTAAAAAGTGCTTTTAAGATATTGTTCACTTTGAAATGAAATATAGTAATTGTTTTGTTCTGGAATACTGTTTATGGAGGGTTACTTCAAAGTGAAATGTTGGCATTTTAGTCAGCACATTTTAATGAGGAATAATATTGTACGACCTATGTGTGTGAGTATAGACAAGTAAAAGCTAGCAAACAGGTACTCTTCTGTATTATACTTCAGAATGTGATTGTTTTCTTTGGGATCACTGTTCTGACTCTTCATGTGACAGGGAGCATTTCTGATATGGCTGCTTTCTTACTAGCACTTTCAGGTCTAGTGACTCTGATCAGATCCCAAGGGAAGTGAGATCCATTGGAGTGTTAAGGAGAACCAGGCTTCTTTCACAGAAGTGGAATTTATAACTGTCCTTTACCCAAGTATAGTCCCTTTATTGGTGTGTCTTTATCGAATGCCTTGAGACTAATGTGGCACTGACTATAAGACTGAAACGAAGGAGGGCCTGAGATGTCTAACATGTGGGGGAGGGGATTAAAAAACCTGCACAACTAGGCAACTAAGAAACAAGATAGTGAATGCTTTAAGAGTTTCTAAAATGTTTTACTTGCACATCTATTATAAAACCTTATCTTCCTTTTTAAAACTGTGTCCATATTGATCCTAGTTGCTAATGTAAAAATTCTTGGGGGTGAGATTACAACTTATGATATTGTAGCATTCTCTTCATACAACCCTTCAGCAGGACTTCTTTAGATAATGACTTAGGTAACTACTTTAGATAATGATGTATCTTTAGATTATGGTTATCCAATTCACTATCCTCTGACAAACAATGATGATTTCAGGCAGAAAATATGAAAGTACCATTACCATACAAGGGTAAATGGACAATGCAGGATTGTGATTCCAGATATAAGGAGACAGATGTGGGAGCCTTATGTCCTAGCTTTTTGTCTGAAGGAATTTTCCAGACTTCCATGTAGCAAGTAGATGCCCAAGCACCAGAAAGTAATGGAGCTAAGATGATATGATAAAAAATTAAGTTTCAGAGAAATAGAGTGAGGCCACTAGAATTTTGTGGCAGAGAGTTATAGGGAAAGTAATTTTAAAAACGGATTATGATTCCCTAGAGACTGGGCTCTATACATACTATAAGTCAGGTCAAAGAACAGTGACCCAAAAGTTGTAAAGAAAAGAATTCACAGAGTTCACATGAAATAGGAAGATGTGTGAATTCCCTTGAGACACAGTCATGAGTCCTGAATAGAAATTCAAACACTTCATAGTGTGTCCAGAAGGTTTACTCTTGGCAGAATCATTCCTAATTAAAGTCTATCATAGATTTTCTAAGAAAAAAACTACAAAATAAACTGGGAAAAATCAAATTGTTCTACTAGAAATACTAACCACCAAAGGACAAAAATCTCACACAATTTTGTAAAGGAGAATTGACATTATTATAATTATAGTATTTAGTATACCTTCAAAAACAAGAAAAATGGTCAGTGAAATAGCTCAGTGGTGTACAGCACCTGCTTAGGCAAGCTTAGGCAACCACAGAGGCCATGGTTGGATCCCCGGCACCACATGCTGTGCCAGTCGCACCCCAGGGCAGGCTGAGCCAGCTATAACATAAAACAATCAAATAAATAAAGTTAAAACAAAACAAGAAAAATGTAGACTATTTGGAAATGTAGCCAATAAACAAGAGAAAAAATAGAGCAATAAATACAGACCCAAAAATAATGAAGATGGCAGCTGAATTGGCATGCAAGGGCAGATGTCAGCTGAAAATACTATATCACATTGGATCAACAAGACGTAAAATAACTGCTGATTCCTTTATTGAAACAATGCAATCTGGAAAATTTAACATGCTGAAAGTAAAACAAAACAACAACAACAACAAAAAAAAAAAAAAAATTCAACCAAGAATTGTATACAGAGATGTCTTGGTTACTTTTTCTTCTTTGCTGGGACAAAATACTTGACACTCAAAATGAAGGGAGAAAAGGTTTATTTAGTTCACAATTACTGGAGGCTTTAGTCCATACTCAGCTGGCTCCATGGCAGAATGGCACATGGTACAGTACAGCAGTTTATGGCAGTAGAAAGCAAGGAAAACAGAAAGAGCAAAATGGAGGAGCAGATGGAGCTGGGGAGATGGCTCCGAGGCACAAGTGCCTGCTGGGCAAGTGCAAGGTCGTGAGTTTGAACCCCAGTCCCACAAAAATAAATAAATAAATAAATAAATAAAAAATAAAAATAAAAATAAAAATAAAAAAAATGGAGGAGCAGAGGCAACAATGGCGACAGAGCGCAAGTCTATCGCTCTCGTGTTGCATTCAGGCTGTCTGTCCCAGGCCTGTGTAGCAAGCGCTTACACCCACAATCCCAGTAGCACTCTCACAGACTATCCCAGCCCTGGAGTATGAATTAATTTCAAACTATAGAAGTCTTCCCCATAACCACACGAGGCTTTGAGGGGACAACTAGACACAAACCATAACTAAAGGTAAAGTATCTTCCACAAATGAAGACAAAACAAAACTTTTCCAGATTAACAACAATTGAGATAATTCATTTACTAATGAACTGTCTTGTAAAGTATGTAATATATAATATAATGTATAAAAGAAAAATGTTCATTCTGAGGGAAATTTATAGTCTGAAACACAGCCCCACACAGTTTTTTTTATGAGTAACTATAACATATCTTTCTAATTTTTCAATTTGTTACATTGTAGTTGACCTTTAAAGGTAAAATTGATAGCAGTGCATTTTGAGAAATGGCAATAAACTCTTGTAATGGTCTTATATCATACACAAAATTGTTTCGAAGTATGTTATGATAAATTAATGTTCAGTAAATAGGGCTGGTCAGGTAGTGTGTCTCATGCCTATAATCCCAGTGCCTGGGAGGCTGAAAACAGGAGGATCACTACAGGTCAATCCTGATCTGTGCAGTGAGACCCTGTATACCCTGTGCTAAATACATAGAAAAGTTCAACAAATAAAACCTGCAATAATTAGTAAACAAGTAAAACATAGAAGTGTAACTACAGTAAAAATAAAATTTCCTCCTCAGGAAACCAAAACAGAAAGAGAAAAAAGCCAATAAATTGGATTAATAAAAGTCAAATAGCAAGATAATGGATGCAGTGTGTATGTGTGTGTGTGTGTGTGTGTGTGTGTGTGTGTGTGTGTGTGTGTGTGTGCGCACAGGCATTTGTTGCTGTAATTTTAGTACGAGTCCTTCGCCCTGAGCTCTGTTCCATTTTATTTTTTACTTTAAAATAGGGCCTTACTAACTCATACATTTTCTAGATGAGTTTAAACTTGGAATCCTTCCCCAGCCTCTTAAGAGTGCTGGAGCTATAGGCATATGCTAAGTATGGTAAATTTAAGCCCAACATACCGATAATCAAATTAATAATTTAAGCACTCTAAGAAGAGCAGATTAGCATAAAGGGAAGCATAACAAGGTACAAAATGTGCTGTTTACAAGAAATGTGCACTGATTAGAAAGATACAAGTTAGGTAAAAGATTAGAAAATTATTTGCCAATCACGCTAATAACAAACTGGAATGAATGGCTGCCTCAATACAGGAAAAGAGCCTTCAGCACACAGCGTATTACTAGAAATCAAATCCATTACGTACCTGGAGATTTTACTACTTTTGTATCAGTAACTGAAATGGCAAACAGGGAAAATACGAATAAGATAGAAAAACCCTGAATAACACTATTAAATAATTTGACTAAACTGCCATTTATAACCATAGCTACCAATAACTAAACACATTTTTCCAAATTGTACATAAAATATTTACCAAGGTAAGCAATACCTTGATCAGTAAAATGAGTTTGTTTGTTTTTTTTTAATTTTTGTGGTAGTGGGGTTTGAATTTGGGACCTTGTACTTACCAGGCAAACGCTTAATGCTAAGCACTATCTCTCTGGCCCAAAACATTGTTTTAATGTATTTACAAACCCTCAAGTTATACCAAGTGCATCCTTCTTTCTAGAATATACTTGATTCAATAAGGAAAAGATATCCAAAAAGTAAAGTTTTTGAAAATTTTGCAACCTAATTTTAAACAATCAACAAATCAAACAAGAAATCATAAGCATAATTAGAAAATATGTGCAGCTGAATATAATGAAAACTCAACATATCTTTCTGTCTATCTATCTACCTTTCTATCTAATCTATGGAACCAGAAAAAATAGAATTAGAGATATGTAACTTTTGATAAAACATCTAGCGAATGACCTGAATTTTCTTCTTTAAAAAGGAGAGCAAATTGAATTCCAAATACATAAAAATCAACACAATAGCTGATAGAGGTAGTGATAAAAACTTAATATTTTTGTTGACTAAACCAATGCAATTAATGGAATTCAAGATAGACTGATAAGAGAAAAAAGACACAAATGACCAACATCAGAATTAAAAGAGAAGGTAGCAATAGAGATTCCAATCTTTAAGGAAAGGTAAGAACAGTAGCAAAGCATTTCACTTACAAGTTACAAAAGCATGCTGAAAAGTTTCTTGAATGATGAAATTAGCAGTCTCATAATTAAATAAATGTGTATTTCCCTATTTTCTAAGAATGTGAATTTAACTTTTTACAAATAAGCTCCAGGTTTGGATAGCTTCTTGTTAGCTTTCTTCTGGAAATTTAAAGAATAAAGATCTCAAGTCTTGTATAACCCCCTTTAGAAATTATAGGTCCACAAGTACCCCATTATAAGAATCAAAAAAAAAAAGGGAATAAGCTGTAGATAAATATCCCTTAATAAAATGTTAATAAATAGAGTTCAGTAATGTGAAATCCATCATGATGAGGGAAGAGTTAGCTGAGAGACAAGATCAACTGATATTTGAAAATCTACAAATGAGCCAGGGGCCTGCATGCTGCACACACCTGCCATCCGTATAGTGAGGCCAGAAGAACACCCCAGGGGCTGAATGGTGACTTCATGACCAGACTAAGACCTTCTGAAAAACAGAAAAATAAATCATCAAATATGGCTCATCCTTTATCATATTAACAGAATAAAGAATAAACTGCTGGAATTTTCTCAAAAGAAATAGAAAAATGTTGATAAAATTTAGTACCTCATCATAGTAACAGTAGGAAAATTTCAACCAATTAGGAGTAGAACATTTCCTCAAATGCATTTGAAATGCATTTGATAACTCCTCAGTGAACACATCATACTTAGTGATGATAACAGAACATTTCTGCCCAGAGATCAGGAAACAAAGATGTTTGCTCTCTGCTACCATGTTTGTTTGTTTGTTTGTTTGTTTTTTGGGTTTTTTTTTTTTGACATTTTATGGAACTCTGGAGAGGGCAGTGACAGAAATGGAATAAAAAGCAGTAGAAACTTCTCTTAACATAAATAGAAATAATAAGCTTAGCAACATTTCAGAGTAAAAACTGAAAAAAATCATTTGTATTTCTATTATATATATATATTTAAAAAATCTGTCAAAATGATATAAAAATTCCTGGGGCTGGGGAGATAGCTTGGCAGTCTAAGAAACTGCCTGGAAAATTCAGGGACCCAGGTTTGATCCCAGTACCACATACCATGCTGATCCCTGAACCCTGTGCACTTGTGTTCAAGTCTCTCTTCTCCCCCTGTAGCTACTCGTCGCCCCCAGTAGTTCAGGAACTTGGAAATGTGTGTGTGTGTGTGTGTGTGTGTGTGTGTGTGCGTGTGTGTGTGTGTGTACCACTTTATAGTTCGCTGTATTTATGAGAGGAAACTAGAAAAGTCACAATGCAGCTCTCATTATTATATTTGAGTATATGTGTATTGTCAAAATCACAATAAAGTTTATAAAAATGTCCTTCCCATGTGCTGGGAGGCTGAGGCAGGAGGATCAGAAACTAGGCCACAGCCTGACCAATGTAGCAACTGAACATGACGATGTCTGAAATTAAAAAAAAAAAAAAAAAAGATACAGGTGGGAGTATACCTATCGCAGTTCAAAAGCCTTGGGTTCAATCCCTAGGAAAATATACACACACATACACACACACAATCACACACACAATCACACTCATTCTCTCAGTTTATATAACCCCCAACCATCAAGAAATACAGTTCTAGCACCTACTCCTCAATAATTCCACCAAAATCATTATTTTGAGACTTCCTTCACCATCAGTAATAATATGTGTGCTTGAATTTCATGTCAAAACGTTCATGTTAATCAGATTTTTGTTTTTTATTTCTTTTTCATTTCTGCAGCTCACCATTTTTTATTAATGCACTTTAACTTTATAAAATATTGAATTTCTGGGCTGGCCAGATTGCTCAGCTACCAAAGAGCCTGCTTAGGCAGATGCACAGATTGGGGTTCCATCCCCGGTATGCTTTACCAGCCCTACCCCCTAGGGTGCACTGAGACAGAGATTAGGACTGGGTGTGGTGGCTCCTATCTGTAGTCACAGCACTAAGGAGGCTGAAAATGAGAGGATCATTATGAGTCCGATTTGCATAGTGAGGCCCTGTAGACACTGTACTAATTACGTTTAAAAATAAATAAAAGTATTGAATTTCATTATGCATTACTTCTCTAAACTTCCTTCTTTGCATCTCATTTTAAATGGATATATACATTTGATTTGTTTCATAAACATACAAATGCATATCTTTAACATTTATCAGTGGTCTTGTGTGCGCTCATAGTTTATTCTACTATTTCACTGCAAATATCACTGTGTGAAAACGACACACTTGAGTACCCATTTTTCTACGGATGGAAATTTATTTTGTTTCCCATCTATGGCTATTGTGAATAAAGCTGCTCTTTTGAAATTAGTAAGCAAGACATAAGAAAGAAAACAGTGAGAGCTGAATATACACATTAAGTGAAGATGTTTCCACATATGATAGGATCTCAGTATTAAAATTTCAAGGCACTGTACAGAATCAACCTTGATGAGCATGTTTCTTGCTCTAGCATTGCAAAAATATGACTATAGGCTGGAGAATCTGGTGCGTTCCTTTTGCTTCTTTATCTAGCAAGAATCTTTGCTGAGCTTAGTCATTGTTAGCCTCTCTGCTGCCTATTAGCTGAGGCAGAGACTGAGGGATGGAGAGCCGCATTCATCTTGACTGCCAGACAGCTCTTGTTTAAAGAGATCCACCGAATGTCTGGGCTCTGCATTCCACTTTTCTGCATGGCATTTGATGGACACATTAGCCAATTTCCTAAGCCACAGCACTTAGAGAAATAAGCCTATCATTAAATAATATGACATACTTAAAATAACCCTTTAAAATGCTCTGTTCCTTCCTGTTACTGTAAGACGGTCCATTCCGCAATTACAAACTCTTATTTTATCTCTTGCCAAAAGCTTTCTGTGGCACTTGAATCTACACTGAGGCTTTAATTTGAAATTTTGTGGGCATTGAGGCTGAGGAACCGCAAATTCAGGGAGACACTGGAGCACTATGTAAAATAGTTAAGCTCTGGCCAGCTAGGTTCAAAAAAAAAAAAGAATAGGTTGACACAAATTTCTAAGGAACAAATTCAAAGTCATCAGAGAAGAGGTCAGAGAGCAACAGATCTGACAGTGGCCTCTGAGAACCAAAGACGGCGTCTGGGGAACTTGCTGAGAAGATGAGAAGGGTGGGACCCGCACCTGGGAATGTACAACGGTCATTCATCTTTGTCTGTTGGAGTCTTCTGACCTTGTTCAATATCGTAAATACATCCACTTGTCCTAATTTACTAAAAATAACAACTATAACCATAAAAAAATTGATCCCCAGGTGCTAGATGGTGACAGTACACTGGAAAAGAGCTCTTTTAAAAATTCATTATAATAAGGTTGGGGCCTGCGAGATAGCTCAGCAATCTAAAGGGCTTGCTTAGGCAAGCTCATAGGGAACATGTTTTGATCCCTGGCACCATATGCCATGTCAGCCTTGCCCCCAAGGTGAGCTGAGCCTGCCACAAAAAAGATCATTATGGTAGGACAGGAATAAAATTCTAGAGGATATACTCCCATAACTACATAAGAGCTCATGGTTGTGGTCCTCAAAAAATAAGGAGCGTGAGTTCCAGTATGTATGTTTTAGTACTGGTGCACATATTTGCAAGAATCAAGGTATGAGACAGACATAAGAGACAGAATGATGCGGGGGAGAGAGAGACAGATACAGAGACAGAGAAGAAACAAACATAGACAGAGACAGAGACTGAGACACAGAGTCACAGAGAGACAGAGAAAAGAGAGGAAAAGAGAGGAGAGAGAAGGGGAGGGGAAGG
>PVJA010037990.1:0-20036 GCA_004027025.1 Myocastor coypus
AGGACAGTGGAGCAGCCGACACACAGAACTACCGTCTGCGCATGGCTGAAGACCGTGGTGATTTTATAGCATCCTGGACACTTCACGTCCATGAAGTAGGAATTGGGGCTCTGCACCAGGCGCTTCTTCTTGTGCTTCCTCTTCTCCTCCTCCGGAGAGGGATGAAGGAGATCTTTTGCGAGAGGCATAATCTCGTGGGTAGGTCGTCACCGCCGGAAAGGCTAAATATATGTATCCTTGTGTATAAATATATAAATATATTTTTTTCTTCTTAAAGTTTCGCATACTAGAAGAAAATAGCATACCATGTGTTATAAGTAGATTATAAGTCAGAGATACAGGATGAATCATAAAACAAAAAGTATAATTAAACGATATTCAGAAAGTTAATTAAATATTAATTAATTAAAACAATATGCCCAAATTCCAATATTCCAAAACTCATGATTTGATTATCATGAGTCCAACTTAGAGGCCAGAATGTTGTGTATCATATGTATGAATCTATAATCAATTTAGGGTACTCACATAGTATTTGAATAGGTGAATATATACAAAGATATCAACTAAGAAGAAGTTTCCATGATAGCAAAGAATTAATAAGAATAAAACATAATATAAATACTGTAATTGCAAATATATGACCAGAACTTCTAACATTTTGGGGATAGCATATGACACAAAAGTTTAATATGTCGTGTGCATGGACAGTGTCCATGATGCTTACTTGTTGTCAGGTGTCACTTGTGGGACTGATCTACTGCCATTTCCTTGATATACACCCTGTAGACCCAGACAGAACCATAACCCATAGTGTGCAGGAGAAGTCCATTTGTAGAATATGCTGATGGACATATTCTGCTGTTTTATATGAAAGAATAGTTGAAAGACTGCTTTTGCATACCCTTTTTCTCCTGTGTTTAATTATTTGCCTTATTTTGTGGATTCTTTCCATTCTTCCTCATGGAGTTGTGACTGTTTTGATTCTTCTCTGGAATATCTTTTAGTAAACTATGCAGGGTTGGCTTTGTCATCATGAAATCTTTAGTTGTTCTTGGTCCTAGAAATATTTCACTTCTCCACTGAACTTGCGAGTTTTGCAAGATATAGCAGTCTGGGCTGAAATTTGTTTTCTTGCAAAACTTTAAGTAGTTTGCTCCATGCTCTTCTTGACTTGATGGTTTGTAAAGAGAAATCTAACATTATTCTAATGGATTTTCCTTTAATTATGATCTGTTTCTTTTCTCTAGTGGCTTTTAGTGTACTGTTCCTATGCTGAATTTCAGGGGTCTTGATTATTATATGTCTGGTGTGGTTTTAATTGGGTTGATGTTATTTGGAGTTCTATATGCTTCAGTTTTCTGAATGTCAGGTAATTTCCCCATTTTGGGGGAAGTTTTCTGCTATTAATTCTTCCCATATTCTTTTCATATCATTTGTACTGACTCCTTCTTTCTCATACAGACCTATTAGTCTTACACTGTTCATGTTTGCATCATCTTGCAGATGTTGAATTATTTTTTCTTGCATCCTAGCTGTTACTAAGTGATCTCTTCTTACTTCTTCACTAGCTTCAATGTTGTCTTTAAGGTCTGAAAGTCTATTTTCACTGTCACTGAAACAGATTTGCCAGCTTGTGGTTGAGGTTTTAAGTTCCTGTATAGCACTTTGAATCTGCTTCATACATTCTATTACTTTCCTATATTGCTCATTGAAGGATTTCATCATTTTTCTGTTCTCCTATTTTTTTGTCATTATCTTTAGAAGCACTTAGTACTTCTGTTATTACAGGTATTATTTCTTTTTTTACTTCAGAAATTATTTCTGATCTGATTTCCTCTATACCTTTCTGCAGTTGTTCTTTACTTCAGAGGCCATTATTTCAGAGATTTCAGGTATGTGACTTCCAATGTCTTCTATGCTATTGTCCCCTGTATGTGTTCTGAATGAGCGTGGGGCCTGAGAATGTATTTTGCTCCTTCTCTTTGTCATTTTGTGTAGCCCTGCCTTCTCACTTTTGGTTTAGAGCTTTGGTGGAGTTCTTACCTTAGCACCAGGTCCAGATCTACCAAGTTCAAAGTCGTCCAGATGGGTGTGGCTTGGGTCTGGCTTCTGAGCTCCACTTCTTCCTGCTGCAGCCTTTGGAGGCAAACCTGTTATGCCACTCAGGCAAGTTTGCCACTCAGGCAAGATGTTCTGCTCCTGCATGAGCTGTGTGGGTCTTGTCTCTAGTCTCTCTGCAGGGTGTTCTACAGCAATTTTCCACACTGGGTATGCTGGGCCTGGTTGTTGGGTCAAATGAGTTTCTGACTACCCCAGGGTGGTCTCATTCATGCGCTGGGCCTGGTTACTGGGTTGAATCCAGCACTTTCTTTTTTTTCTTTTTGGATAGGAGTTCTCTCTACATCACTAAATCACTAAGTGGACTGCTCTGGGCTCCAGTTTGCCATCTGCCTGCTTTGACCTCAAGAGGGCTGAGATCTCAAGTGTGTGCCACCAATCCTGGACAGGAATTAGCATCCCTAACATGGGAGAGGGTACTGGGCCCAGTGTCTCATTTCTATAGATGAAAATCTATTATACACAGTTATACAATAAGTACTATAATACAAGGCTGAACAAGAACAGCAAATCTCCACAAAGAACAGATCTAAGACTTGGATGGGCAACTAGGTGGACTGACATGAAAGAAAGAACAGACATCAAAAGGATGACAAATACATTTCCCTTTTAGGAAATCCTGATGAGACACATAGCTTTTGTTACTCCCATTGGAAATGCAATTTTATTCAATGCCGTCCTTTGAACTCTTGCTTCTATTAAAAATTAATTAGTGCTCTGATGAAGGGAAAGTCTTCCCTTAGCAGGGAGCTTTCTAGTGGTATTCACTAGAGGTGGTAAGTCATCAGTACTTCTATAT
This sequence comes from Myocastor coypus, assembly GCA_004027025.1. Taxonomy (NCBI): domain Eukaryota; kingdom Metazoa; phylum Chordata; class Mammalia; order Rodentia; family Myocastoridae; genus Myocastor; species Myocastor coypus. The sequence goes on from PVJA010037990.1 coordinate 2,921, forward strand.
GAGGTGAACGTAAAAGTAAATGTCCTATCTCATAATACGACTGTTTTATTTGAGACATTAAAAGCATTAAACAGACACTAAAAATGCACCCTTGTACTCATCTATGATAAACACCAAATGAATGTTTCTATTACCTAGGTGACACATGTAGCTTATATGAGAGCCGCTACATTTCTTAGTATTCATATTTGGGACATTGTGCTGTCTCCTAAGGAGAACAAAGACGTAGCTTCATTCATTGGAAAATTCATAGCTTTATTAAAGCAAACACACACATACATGAATAAAAGACAACAACTAAGTATCAGAAATAGTTCATCCAAGATCTCACAGAGCATGAGATCTATTAAAGATGCTGAAGTCAGATATCCTTTATGCATACTCTTCTGAGCAGCAGAGAATGGTGAATCCTCCCTCCACTGTTACATATCTTCCTGAACTGGAAGACACCAGTTTAACTGATCAAGAAGCCCTGAATTCTACCTAAGGACCAGAGATGCTATCTTTTCCTTATCTACAAACCCAGACAGCAGGAAAACAATGTGGAATAAGTGGGAGGAGAGTAACTCAGTGCTATGTAGAGATACTGTTAGCTTAAAAAATAAAAAATAAAAAGAACAAAAACAGATGTGTTTAGGCATGCCTCTAAAGGTCTACTTGAGGTAGAGAGGAATCTGTCCGTTTGTTTATTCCACCCAGAGCATGCCCTGGCTTTAAAGACACCGTGACGTCCTGTAGCTGGAAATAACTGCCTCTGCCTTCCTTTCCAGCACTGTCTGCAGGTGCTTTCAACCTCAGAGTGAAGCCCTCTGCATGAGCCGGCGAAGGGCTCCACTGAAAACTTGGCAGTGACTGCTGCTGGCCCATTTTGCACATGCATATCTGGGAGATTTCCAAACAGATGCATATGCATCTTCACTTTTTTGGCAGGAGAGCTGAGAATTTAAGCATTTTCCTGGGGAATTTATGCTGCTCTGAATACTTAACCCATCATAGAAGAAGCACAAAAGTGTTCCTAGAAAAGATGTGAACTTCTGCCTCCTTTTGGAGCCTGTAATTTGGCCTCCTGTGTCTTTGTTGCTTTTTATTAAAGCATTAGTGACTTTCTTTGTGAATGGGTGATTTTCACTGTCCTGAGCTCTCTAAGGTCTATTTTATTTTCAACAATGATTTCCATTTCATGGGAATCTATTGTCATGGTCAAAGATGTGCTTCTTTATTCAGAAAGTGACATCAGTAGAGGTGGAAAAAAACATTGTTTGAAACCCATTCAGGGGCAATTTAACAAAAAGGTGGCTTAAGTGAGAATAACCTATAATTTTATTACCTGGAGCTACATGCTAACAAGGACAAAATGAGTCTCAACAATAGTTGAGCTTTGGATGAATCAGTAGCCTGATGGGCAAATCCTAAACAATAACTCTTAGTCCTTGGAGTCATTTGATCCCTACATGATCAGAGAGAACAAAGAAAGTCCTGCATATTGGGAAGATTTTATAATTTCATATTTGTCTGGGCTAAATACAGCCAAGAGCTTTTTAATATTCTCCCAAAAGGATACTTTGAAAACTCACCAAGTAGGAATTGCTCTGTAAAAAGGCAGAGTTACAATGCTCTGCAAATAATATTTTCTTAGACTGGAGAAACTGCAAATAAAACAAACACAACAAAGAAAATTAGACAGTTGTTTGAAAAGAGTAAGAGAGTAATCCAGCCTCCTTTATTTGACATTGCAAATGATTTTAATAATGACTAGCCAGATTCTTTGATAAATACAGTGAGGGAATACTCTGTCTCTCCATCTGCTCAATATTCCAGGTTTTCTTTTTAATTTGCTCCTCTGGCTGAACTTCCGCCCATCCTCCAACTGTCTCCCATCCGTCCTCTTCTTACCTGCGTGACCTGATTATGTCTGACATGGGTCCCTTCCAAGAGCACCTCCCCAATACTCAGAGCTTGGGAGTACAGTCGCAGGCACTTAGACTTCTGCACCGACTCCTGAGTCTATTCTTTGGCTCAGTAGGGTGCCTTGAAGAAAGGTACTCAAGCAGGGTCTAACAGGATCTTTATGAGTTAAGAGTTTATGTTCCCTCTTTAGGGTAACCATTTGGCTACGAGATGACAGAGATGCTAAGACTCGCTGCGTTCATCTCCCCCTGGCACCCAGCACCAGGCATTTATGATCAGCCCAGACCAGAGGGCACCCCGCAGTGGACTGAGCACAGAGCCTTGTAAAAACAAAGAAAGTGTCTTCAGGCAGCTTATCTGCATCAGCCGCACTCCATTCTAGACAGGCTGGTGCACCAACAATTTCCCCTAAAAGAATAACAGCGGCTGAGGAGGATGCACTTCCAACTGCGAAGCAATTAGAGTGCTGTTGAGTGGCTGATTGCTTGCGTGTGGTCCCCTTAGTTCCCTGGTGGAGCCTGCTCATAGTTCTGCAATTGGATCAAATGGATTGGAATGAGGCCGTCATACACAACTGCCAGCTGTTCTACTGTTAATAAAGACACTATTTAGCTATTAATACATCCCATTCTTCCATGTTGTGCCCATTCAAACAAAATATCTTTGTTTGTGAAGGAGGTGTGACTGCACCTGTTCCTGATTGGAGAACCCATGGCCTGTGGAGGCCCCTCTTCACCACCCTGCAGCAACTGCCACTCCCAGAAATGTTTGCCTGTAGAAGAAGTGGGAAATCAGACAGCAGGACTAAAACGTGAAAGCTGCTGCTGCTTCGAACAGCATTTTGTGCTGTGCGGTTTCGTTTACTGGGCAAGTTAGAATCTGTTTGTAAGCAAACTCCATGTGACCAATGACCTTTCCTTTTTAAAGGAGTTACTGAGCTTTCAGCATTGCTGGGTCTGAAGGCTGAATTCTCCAAGGTGATATCAGCAGAAGAAACATCACTGTAGGCGAAGTCACTGGCCCAAAATGAGACTTCCTGAGCAAATGAAACAGCAGAACACGTCTCATTCCTCCCCATAGCAGGCACCACGCCAAGCTCTTAGGCACACCTGCCCAGAGGATGCCTAACACGCAGCCTACCATGTCCTTGCTTCTTCCATACAAACTACTTGGTCTTGTTTGATTCTTGCTTCTGCTTCTGACAGAAATCTGGTATTTGCCCATGGAACCTCATCTGGGTCCGCACACCACTCCTTCAGACAATGCAAGTAGGTAGTTCCACTTTCAAAGATGCTGAGCAATCTGTGCCATCACTCAGTCACCACTAGAGACTAAAAATCCAAAGGCACAATTTGAGACAGTTGTCCAACTAAAGACTGCTGTGAGGACAGAAGAGAGCCTCTTTGGCTCTTGTCGCTCCAGTAGGGGTAAGGGCAATAGGCTGCTCGGGAGAGTGATGAGCCGGCGGGCAGGAGAAAGTCACGCAGAACCAAGGCACTGGACTTGAGCCGAACTTTGCCTTGGGGAAGCTACATTCATCTATCCATGATATGGTGTCTGCAGAGGCCTCCAGTGGCACCCAGGACTGGATGAGACCAGAGAATAGAAGCTTGGACCATCTTCTGCCATGGACCTTCAAAGGTAACCTTTGCTTCTGCCACCTACTCATTGAGCCTATACAAGAGAACAGAAAAAGAGCGCACTGGAGCCCTAGCACCCTGCTGCCACGTTGAGTCTTCATAACTTGATATCTAACTCATCCAGAGGAACTTTAAATTTGATCTTTAGGTTTAACTTTCCATTTAGAATTCTGAGGATGAGTTTGGGGAATCTAGTTTTAACTAGTCTCAATTATATTTTAATAACTAAAATGAAGAGAAAAATATACAATTCCTTCAGTATACAAAAGGGGATTTGAAAGTTAACAGTGTCAGGAAAATATTTTGATTTATGCCATTTTATATTTATGCATCTTCGTCAGCAGCCATATTTCTTTCTGAGATAGAAAGTGTATATATAAGTAAATCATTGAGAAAGGTTAAGAGAACAATAGCAAGGATAGTGACTCCGATTTAAACTTTGTTTAAATCTGCAGAGTGGTAATTACAATTCTCCCTGTCCTTTAGAAAATTCCTACGAAGTGTCTGTAGAAACTATGTTTTTCTTAAACAGCTTCTTTAGAAAACTCAGATCCCCACAGCTCCAAAAGGATAGCCACCAGAAGAATGCGTTAGGTTGTCAGCTGGTCAGCTCTAGCTGTCGCGCTCCACCCGCGCAGTCCTAACCGAGCGCTCTGGCGCCTGAGCGGCTCATCAGTGCCCCTGCTCGGCCTCACTGGGGAGGCCGACGTGTCTCATGCGCACTCCTCATTTCAGATTTCACTTGGTTTCTTGCTTCTTCATTTCCCAGAGATACTTCTGTGCTGGAATCTCAGTCCTTGAGGTACGGTAGTGTTTGTTGTTGTTTTCTGTTTTTCGTTGTTGTTCTTCGAAATTCTTTGTTTCGTTTCCACCTTTATTCTTCTGAGAACTGTTTTATATGGATTCATCTTGGTACATCAAAACAAGGTGGACTGATTCCTTTTATCTTGGCCTGGATGTCAGGAATCTCAGATTTGGCCTCTTTTCTTCAGAACCATGGGTGAATGATTCCTGGGCCCTCAATTCAAGCACTACCTGCTACATCCAACCCTTTCTGACACTAGATGGATTATTTCCTCTTCTATTTTAGAACCAATCTTTCCGCGTTTATGCCTCATTGTTTATGTATCCACTTCCTGTACTAAGGTGTGCACATCTTAGAGTCATGGTCTTATTTACCTGTGTGTCTCCAGTGTATAGTGTGTATCACAGTTTATGAAACACCCTGAAAGAATAACTGGAGAATCAGAACAGGGTGCCCGGCTGCGTGACCTTGTTCTTGCTCTCCTTGCCCCAGTGCACACAGTGCTCACACTGCTCCCACGGAGCATGGTAGGCTTTGCTCCCCTAGATCCACAACCGTTGTCAGCATGAGATGAGGCTGGCCTCTAGCTTCCAGTCTTCCCACAGACATGTCTCACGTTTTACTCTTCACCCCACTTCACACTGTAACAGTGGGGCCTCATCTAATATCAAAATGACGGTGTTCGTGGGAGAACTGCAACCAAATGCAACCCTTCTGTTCACCATTGTGCCCCAAAAATCACCAGCCAAGCGGAGCCAGCCCTGAAGAATGCACTGTGTCTGGGTCCTAGAGCTCTTTTAATCCAAAGGTTATGCAGTTCCTTTCCTCACTATATGAGGCTTAGTACGGAAGGTGGTAGTAGTTTGATAATTCATCCTAGCACCCAGGATAAGTGTTGGACTGTCCATTGTAAGATAGGTAGAAAACGTGGATAAATGAATTTCATAAACCAAAAAATTCGGAAGAGTAATGCAACTCTATAAGATATTTTACTTCTTTTTTTTTTTTTTTTGTCTTTTTGAGACAGGGTCTCACTATGCAGTTCAGGCTGGTCTTGAGCTCACTTTTGTAGCCCAGGCTGGTCTCGAACTCGCATCGATCCTCCTGCCTCAGCCTCCCAAGTGCTGGGATTACAGGCATGCGCCACCACGCCCGGCTATTTTACTTCTTTATATCCCCCTATACAGCTCTAAGATAGGTGCTCCACAGATTCTCTTTGATAGGAAGATAGGAGATTTTATAATTTACAGTCTTTCCCATAGTAAATAACTAAAAATGCATACTGAGTAGTTTTATGTCTTAAGGCAATTTATTGTACCATATAAATTAAAAATCCAGAAGATAAAGAATTTGTAGGTATTAGCCAATTGTTTGTCCATGCCTATGAATTTCTTAGTTCCTCCCTCCTGCATAATAGTTTTATTTAGGGATTAATTTTCCCTCCATAAGCAAAATAACTTCATCGGTATTAGAGGTTATATTCGTACAATCTTACCATTCGGAGGAAGAGAAAAAAACACTGAAACTTGTAGAGCTACTTCTAATTATTGTACCAATAGCTGTGACAAAAAGAGGAGTGAGATTATTTAGACTGGCACGAACCAGTGAAGATCAGTCTATAGGTTGATAGTTGACATTAGTTCCAGCATTACAACCGAGGGGAATTTTCTAAAAGTTGAACATGGAGAATGGATACAGACAAGTATCCAGAAAATGCCACAAAATATAGAAAATAAGTAAAACATACGGAAAGAGCAAAAGAGGTAGGAAAGAATAGAAGGAGAAATAGAGGGGAGAGGGTAAGTTCAGGGATGAAGAAAGAAGCAGGCTGAGTGGGATACGCCTATTGCCTACTATACCAATACCCTGGGTTGTGCGTAATTCAAGTGACTCATTCCTATACTGGGAGCAGGGAAGGAATATAAGGGGCGCAACATTAACTGAACTCACTTAGGATAAACACTAGCATTCTACAGCACTGCATTTCTCTGGCTTACTCCATATTCAATTAAAATAGAGCTAATTCACTATTTCCGGAAGAAACATAAAGTGATGGTGACCTACAGACAGATATAATAGACAGACCGTGTGCATTCATGGCTTCTACTTCCTACTTTGATAGTATGAGAACAATGTCCCAGGGGCACTGAGGAGAGGAGGGGGGCAAAGCATGCTGAGAAAATGAAATAAGCACCCAAGGGTGTATCCAAGGATTCAGGAGTTCAAGTCTGTTCTTCTGCATATTACTCATGTTTATGTGATCACCTTGCATCATTCCTTTAAGTTTTAATATTCTTATTTATACAGTGGAGATACCACCTGCTTCACAGTGTTGTAAATATTATATAAATAACCCATAGAAAGTAGCTATTACAGGTTTTTAGCAAGCATTCATTTGTTTGCTCTCAAAAATTCTTCTCAGAAAAGTTTTTAACCCACTTTCGAGTGTTCAACCTGACTTATTTGCCACAGATAAAATATCTGACCAGAGTTTTTGACCCTTGATTGCGACCATTGGCAGGCTTTGCATACTATCATCCACCCAGTCCCACAACAGACTGTGAGCTAACACATGCACCTTAGTTTCCCATAACGAAATTGATTGCAAAGTTCTTGATATCTACAGTCCATTATAGACTGAAAAGAGAAGAGGAGAAGAAAGCAGAAAAGAGACAGAAAAGGAGTAGAGACCAATAAGACAAAACAGTAAATGAGAATTGCAGAGGAGCTGAGAGGAGCGGGCACGGTCTCTGTCATTATGAGTGACCATCAAGCCACTCTCACAGATGAATCGTGCCTTGCTCCTTGCTGTTCTCCGATTTCAGGCTGTTTTTGTGTAATTTCCTAAATAAGGAATGCAAGGGCTGGCCAGATAGCTCAGTGGACTAAAATACCTCCTCAGGTAGAGCACAGCTGCTGGGGTTCGGTCCCCGAATGCCAAGCTGGACACACCCCCGGGGCACACTGAGACTGCAATTGAGATGATTGAGAGAGACTGTGCGCGGTGGAGCACGCCTGTAATCCCAGTGCTTGGGCAGCTGAGAACATAAGCGTTACTACAAATCTGATCTGCATAGTGAGATCCTGTAGACCCTGGCTAAACACATTTTCTAAATACATTTAAAAAAAAAAAAGTGCAAATTTTAAGCTAGTACTTGCTGACCAAGAACTTTTTCTCAGAGTATTGAAAGGCTGATTTAGGAACAGTAACAAAGAGTGCCCTGTTCAAACTTCCTTCAGTTCTACCAGCCCAGATTTAATATTAATATAGATTTATGATAAGCAAAATGGTTAATCTTAATATTTATTTGCCTTTTAGTAGTTCAGCATGTTTTGACACACTTGGATGAAGAGGCACCTATTGATTAAACTCTATTCCTGTTTTGTTTTCAGTTTTTGTGACTCTGTCTGGTTAGGCTTAGTTACATTTTTTTTTTAAATTTATTTATGTATTTATTGTTTCAGAACCTTTGTTTGTTTATTCACTCATCTTTATGGCCGGTTCAGCCCACCCCGAGGGCAGGGCTGGCGCAGCATGTGGTGCCGGGGATTGAACTGCGGTCCCTGAAGCCGCCCAAGCTTTCCCAAACAGGCGCTTTAGGCCACTGAGCCATCCCACCAGGCCCAGGCTTAGTTACATTTTAATGATAATTACATAAATACATTTCTAAATGGTCAAGATAATAACGTATGCTATTTGCTTATTTAATTCATCTACTTACTAATTCAGTTAAAAGCATATGATAACCTATCATATCAAAAAATGCTTCTTGATCTAGATTATGAGAAGCAATGCTTAGTTTTAATTTCTTCACACAGCAAAAGAAGCACTAAACTTTGTCCACCTGGTGCAGTATTTGCAAGCAAGGATGTTCGCAGTTAAGTCTCAAATTCTTCACAAATGAAGGTCATTCAGAATGAATGAACTGATAGGAAATCACTGAGAAAAAAATTTCTTTGCTGACTCCTGAAAAGTAGTACTAAGCTAGAAATTCCTAAGATGTCTTTCTTGAATCATTCAGTGTGAAGAAGGTAAGGAAGAAAAAACCTCCATTGTCAACATATATGAAAAATGGTGGAGCTGGGGAGATAGCTCTGTGGCACAAGTACCTGCCTGGCAAGTACAAGGTCATGAGTTCAAACCCCGGTCCCACCAAAAAAAAAAAAAAAAAAAAAAATGGTGGCACATGACTGCAATCCTAGCACTAGAGAGGCAGAAATGAGGAGGATCACTACCAGTCTGAGCTGCATAGTGAGACCCTGCACAAAAAATAAATTTTAAAATTATGTATGTGTATATATATATATATATATATATATATATATATATATATGAAAAATGATTTAATTTTTCATTTTGGGATCTGAAATGACTGCTAGCAACTAAGGCTTTGAGATGTCTGCAGTTAAAATGAGCATTGCTGGCTGTCTGTTTCAGTTTGCTTCATCATTCGTTTTTTCCTATAAAACTTAACAACCTCTAAGCACATTATTCTCATCCATAAGATGTCTTTGGAGTTTAGCAACATGATGACATGTCTTTTGATGGCATAAGGAAAAACGAATATATTATGGTCTCAAAAAAATCTAGATAAATATTTACACCCTTAAAGAAAAGTCACAGTCTTCATTGGGTAGTTATCATATTGACCATGTTCTTCTGACCATGTAGAATACTACTGTACTTCACACTTAGTTGTTTTTTTTTTGTTTTTGTTTTTTTTTTTTTTTTGTACTTCACACTTAGTAATCCTTCAAGAAACATGGTTATGGAAAAACGTTTTTGCTGCTCTATCAACATACAATTTTTATGTCTGAGAAGGAAATAATAATTTTTCCAGGTTTTTCTCAATTTGGATCAATGCAAATGTTGGGAAAAGATTTGAAATGAAGCAGAAATCAATTAAAAGTTTGGGAAGAGTATGGTAAGCACTGAAGAAATATGGTACTGTTTATCTTAAGGATAGATAGTGTTTTTCAACATTTGAAGAGTAAGTATACAACTGTTGCAATCACAAGTTAACTAAAAGCTTGGGTCAGCTCTCTAGGAAAACTGATCTCTCTTTTTAGAACTTGATCCATCTTTGTGCCTGACCCATAGGACCTATGCTATAGTCATTGCACCTAAACACAGTGTAATATCATTCAATTCCATATGTATTATATTGATCACTGTTTTTATTGAGGTGCTGATCCCTGAAAAAGGAGAGAAAGACACATAAGTGAAGACAGTGGTTCAGCATAGTAGGATGGCGGAGCATGGACTCAGGCTAATTGAATTTTGACTTCGGTGCATACCAGAAACACAATCACACACAAGTCACGATTGGACTTTGCTTCACGAAGTTTCACTATCTGCAAACAGAGTAACCTGTAAGACCTGATTCACACAGGTTTACATGAAAATCAAATGACCGTGTCTGAGCATGTAGGACTCTGCTGTGCTCTTCACGTGCCAAACAAATATTTGAAGAGTGTTAAGTGACTAAAAACAATGGCACATGATTGTGCTATACTAAGGATATAATGAAATTTCTCTGTGTGCAAAGGTGGTGTAAAAACTCAGTCTGCCCAGAGGGCAACAGAAATTCCTGCTGTATGCCACCCAGCTCGTTGGGTTCTGTTATGACAGCCTTATGAAATTAGTTGGCCACATTTTTTGGAATGTGTCATATCATTTCGTGTAATCTGATTTTGCTCTTGCCATTATCTGCCTCTACAATGTCTTACTCCACCTCCCTGTGGCAAGAACAAAATCAAGAGTTTTTGTTACCTAATTCTAGAGGTTGTATAATCACAATTAAAGGTCCTCAGGGAAGATCATACTCCCTCTGAAAATACAGAGAAATTCCTGTTTGTTTACAGAATATTTCTTTGTTTCTGGTCCTTTGCCACCAATTTTTGCATCCTTTCATTCATGGCTGACTTGCTGCAATCCAAGGTCTTTGAGGGTGCACTTCTTGTGTGTTTTCATGCAGCTTCCCACTGTATATGTCTACCTTTGTGTCCAAATTTATCTTTCCGTAAGTACATCAGTCACACTGAGTTCAGGCTCACCCTAATATACCTGTTTTAACTCACAAAAGGCTTTCTCCCGAATATGGAGGCAAAGGACTGCAGTATATTTTGTGGAGAGAAATACAATTTGACCTATAACAGGTGGTATTGCTTGTGTATAGAGAACCTAAAGAAAGAACATGTAGTAATCAGGGAGAGGCAGTCAGCAAACTGGATTAGAATGTTATGCTGTGGAGGAGGCATTTTCTTCTGCAGAAAGGGAATTCTAATGGATTTGACACAAAGGAACAGTTTCATCAGAATCACTTTTTTGATCTGGCAGGCAATGTTGAGGTTGTATTAGACCCTCAGGTATCTAAAAGGAAGGAAGCCATGGATGCGAAATGCTACTGCTTTTAAAAACCTGTGGGGACTATTGTGGATTAGAGCTCCTGATCAGAACAAGAGAGAACAGATACAGAGGATCTGGGACAGGGGAGCAGACCTGCATGACTGTCAACTTCTGTGCTTCCTAGAAAGAGAGGCTCTTGAAGAAAGAGCCCATTCTTCCTTACTTTAAATTCCTTTGCAAAATTTAACATCTGGTTTTGTAGGTTAACTCAGCTGACCATAATAAAATACCGGAGGCTGAGTGATCTAAGCAAGAGAAGTCAATTTTCTCATGATTGTGGAGGCTAGCAATGCAAAAGCAGTGTGCCAGAATGGCTGGTGTCTGGTGAGGGGATGTCCTGTTGGACTGGAGGTGGCCAACTTCCTGCTGTGCATTCATACAAGCTCTCTGAGCACAGAGGGGGAGTGAAGCAGAGCATGAAAGTGCTATAGGGCCTTTTTAAAAATAAGAACATCAATCTCCTCCAAAGTGCCTCATCTTCATGGCTCCATCAAACACTAATTACCTCCCAAAGGCTCCATGTCCAAATACCATCACATTGAGAGTAGGGAATTCACTCAACACATGAATTTTGAAGAGACATGAGCGTTTAGCTGATAACAGCTTGTACCTAGTAAGGGTCCAGAGTTTAACAAGGTGAAAAAATTAAATAATCTTCTCTTAGCATTGGAATTGAGGTTGTCCGATGAAATATAGATGCCTAGTCAAATTTGAATTTGGGATAAAGAACAAATAATTTTAAAAATTGTTTACGCTGGCACTAAAAATTATTTGTTCTTCACCTGAATTGAAATTTCATAGGAATGGGGCCAGGGAGATAGCTCAGCGGCACAAGTGCCTGCCTGGAAAGTACAAGGCCCTGAGTTTGATCCCCAGTTCTGAAAAAAAAAAAAAAATTATATGAAATTTTATAATTTTATTTGCTATTGCTAAATCTGATAATCTACAGGTATATTTGAAAAGACCTTTTTCCCAATGCAATGAGATACGTGTTTTTCAAATGTGTATTTAACATGCAACATTGATATATATTTACATTAAAAATTAGTCATTGTTTATGTGACATTGAAATTTAGCCAGGCATTCAATATTTTTATTTACTAATTCTGAAAATCCTAATTAGAATGATTGGCTGATTGGTTGGATTGGATAACAGAGAAAAGTTCCACAGGAAGTAAGTTAAAAAAATGAGTATTCAGTTTCTATTTAAATAAAAATGACAAGCTGTGTTAGCCAGCTTTATTGCTAGGACACAATACCTGATAGCTACAGCGGGAAGATAGACAGGTCCTATCCGGCTCATGGCTTCAGGAGAGCCAGCCTGTGGTCAGCTGGCTACAGGACAGCGACATCATGGCAGCAGGGTGTGGTAAAGAAAAGGTAATCATTTCACACCATCTGGGAAGCTGGACGCAGAGTAGGAGTCCTGTGAAAAGTAGTCTTCAAAGCCTTGCTCACAGTGACCTACTTCCTCCTGTCCCTCTCTCCAACAGCGTCTGTAGCTGTGAACTTCACTGTACCAACCTACTGATGAGTGTAGCTCCCTGTAATCCAATCATCTCTCTGTACTCTGCTAACCCAGTCAAGTTGACTATTAAAATTAACTGGCATGAAGGCTGTCTCCTAGAGCCCCCTAGAGCAGAGTTTATATCTTACTTAACTCTCTTCCCCCAATGGCTGTACAAACATTTAATATTATCAAATAAGAATTTACAGGGCTGGGGAGAAAGCTCTGCATTCCAAGTGAGTGCCTGGCAAGTGCAAGGACCAGAGTTCGATTCCTGGAACCCAGGGCTCGCAGCGCTCTCCAACAGATCCAGGCATGGTGGCATATGCCTGTAATCCCAGTGCTGGAAAGGCTGAGCCAGAAGGATCATTATGAGTTTGAGATGCGTAACAACACACTGTGACAAGTAAATAAATATTAGAATAATTTTATTGGAGTGACAATGGACTCTAGATTATGGAAAACACCAAGGCATGGAAATGGAATCACATTACTATCCTAGCTGCCTCTTCCCAGGCTCAAGGATGTCCTGGAGTTGCTTTCTTTGCTTGATTCAAGCTGTCCTGGAACCTTGGCAACTAATAGCAGACAATGCAAACCTGGAGCATGTGTGTCATGTCAGGACAGGCTCCTGCATCTGTGTTCTGTGGCTGGTGCACCGTGCTGAGCCCGGAGGTCCTCTCTGGTGCTTGACTAAGTGAGCAGCACTGCCATCAAAGGCCTTACAGTGCAGAGATAGCGTGTCTCTCTGCCAGCTCTTGCCCTCTGACCTTGGTGTGGGTATGTGGGGCCCTTTTCTTGTCTCCAGTCTCTTGCCATCTGCTGCGATGGGTTTGTCAAATTTCCCACCTACCTGTGTGCAGACAGGAAACCCCTTCCTGGAAATACCAGCAAGAGTTCCCTGGCTCCCGCAAGTGTCCCAGTGTGGCCCTGGTTTGGGCCAGTGATAGGCTCACAACTTCTGCCTATGCTCTCCAAGCCCTCCTCCCCTGTGCACACTGCTGTTGTCACTTGACACGCTTTCTACTTACATTTAAACCTCCAGAATCCAGTCACATGCTAATCCTGGAATTTAATGCATTGGATGAAATGTTTGTTTTGGACAAGATTCCAGCCCAAACCTTAAAAAGCCAACCGTAAACAGAAATCTTTTCTTGCCCATTATCTACTTAAATTACCCTGCTGCAGAGAGATTTCCTCTGTTAAGACAAGCATGGATAGGGCTTTTATGACTTACCTCTGAGCACTTAGGCACATGACAATCTTCTGGGTGACCTGGGTTTCCCTTGTACTTGCTTTCTCTCCTATAAGCTGAGTGGTGGAACAGGAAGGGAGGGAGTGATTTTTATAATGAGTACTAGGGCCCGCCCATGATTCTATTTCTTGCAAGGTTAAGTTTTCTTCATTCTCTGGTCTAACTTCCTGCCATAGCACACCTTCTGCATATCTGCTGCACATTAGGCACTTTCATGTATTCACTTCCTTTCCCTGATTGAGGTGTATTTAGATTTCAAATAAGTCAAATCCCAGAGATACTCCAGAACCAGCAGACCCCAAGGACAGGCTGACTAAATTCTTTTCAGTCTATGTTTCCAGAGTAATTCCTGGAAGCTATTTTCTGATTATAACAATGAATAAAAAAAAAAAAATAAGATCATTATCCAATCTAGCAATCAGAATATTGCTGCAAGAATATCATGAACTGTATAGAAACATGGGCACCCCAGTGTCAATATAGTTATGTGATTTGAGTACATTGTCTACTGAAGGGCTAACTTCCTTCAAATAGAGTTTTCAAAGCAGAATTATGAGGGCTGAGGTTACAGCTCAGTGGCATAGCATCTGCCTGGCAAGTGCAAGGTCCTGAGTTCAATCCCTGGTCCTCCCTCCCCCTCCCCCCGGGAGAAAAAAAAAAAAGGCAAAACAGAACTGCATGACTATAAATACAGCTTTCTTTACATATAAGTAAAAATAGACTAAATCACTATAAGAACATTCTGGATTTCTTTCCCTGAATTTGCTTGGCTTACGTAGATTATTTTGCTAGACAAAAATGTTTAGGCACACATCTCTCAAACTAGATCTAATGACCTTTGAAGGATAACTCCCTCAGGATTCTGTGAAACTTTTCTATTCTTACCCTCAGATCTTTCAAGCTTGCTCCTTATCACTGAGCTATTTTTTAATCTCATCAGGATATTCCCAAATTGCCACTGTTGGTAAATTATTCATATAAGGCAAAAGCTTTTAAATAGATTTGACGAGACAACTTCTTTAGCAGAGTCATTAAGATAAGGAGACCTCAGCAGGGATGGAAGTTATTCAGATGAGACACAAAGCCTCTCTGTGTGAGTGTGGTTTTCCTGTTCTCTTGCTTTCCTTTTTAGCTTGCAATTTTTTTAAAGGTATCTTTAACTAAATGTCATTCAGTATAACAAATCACCACTTTGCCACAAGGAATGTAGGTTTCTAGAGTGTGCAGAACCATTTCACTTGCAACATTATAAAATATTCAACATGAAAATGTAGCCTTAGGGAAAAAAAATTCATTCCAAGTCCAGAGGTGATTTTGGAGACAGTGAACACGAAAGACAACCTCTTTCCTGAGATTCTGCTGATGGCTGTAATGGGAGAACTGGGTTAAGGCTAAGTGTGGGCTGGGAAGATGGCTTCATGGCACCAGGGCTTGCCTAGCAAGTGCAAGGTTGTGAGTTCAAACACCGGTCCTGCAAAAAAATAAAAAAAATAAGTGTGAAATACACGTTTGACCAAGCTCAACGCATGAATGACATATTTTATGTTTGTTTGTTTTTTGAAGGCCCAGGATTCAAACTCAGAACCTTGCACTTGCCAGGCAGGCACTTGTGCCAAGGAGCTATCTCTCTGGCCCCATGAATGGGTATGTTATAAACCTACCTATGTGCTCATTTAGATGATCTTTAGTAGTTGCAGAATTTCTATACTAATAGAGGACATCTGTTCACACTTTAGTGCTACTAGTTGATGACCTCAAACTCCACAGGCCAACCTGAATGCCGACAAACAAAAAAAGAACGATGTTTATCCCATGAGATTTGTACCCACTAATGCTCAAGGGATAATCTGGGTAAGGAGAAAATTATATTGATCAAATTATGATATTATTTAAGAAGCAGGACGCAAAAAAACCTTCCAAGTTTCTACCCAGCTGTTCAGAGCTTTCTTTCCCTATATAATTAATTAATCCAACTCTACACATAACTATAGGCAATTTGCATGAAACGTGATGTTCAACTGAAAAAGGTTTGCTGTAGAACTTTCCTTTCCCTGTTTTGTTCATTAGACTACAGAAGTAGCCCACGTTTGAGAAAACATCTTATTGGTTCATGACTCATCCGATATCATGTTTCTGTCTCTTGAGGGTTCTAACTTGTCAACAACGGAGCAAAGTGGCTCTGGCATTTCTCTCCCTTCCTAACCAGACTGTGGACAGCAAGAGCAGGACACGAATATTCCTCCTGGATCACATGGTCCTCTCACCCTTGTGAGCTCCACCAGCTACCAAGAGACCCTGAACCACAGCACAATAAGGCACAGAGCCCAGCTTTTCCTTGGTGGGGGGTTAGGTGCTTGTTTTGGTTTTGTCACTGGCTTGGTTTCTTCTATCTTGATGGGACAAATACCTGACACTCAAAACAAAAGAAGAAAAGGTTTATTTAGCTCACAGCTACTGGAGGTTTCACAGTTTCAAACAGCCTGAATTATGTAGTAAGACCTCAGAGACTTATTAGCTTAAGAGAGAAGGTCAGAGCCCCAGTCTTCCCCAAACATCTCTCTGCCCAACTGCAGACATCACTGCCCAAGCTACAGGCTCTGGAGAAGAGGCTGGGGCACCACCATGTCCAGGATGAGCCTTTCTATACCTCCAAGAGAGGCCACTGGGCCAATTTCATGTGCATCTCCCTGGAGCCTGCCTGGTCCTCTGGCCCTGCCCCTTGAGCCACCTGCTCCTCTAGCTGCATCTGCCACATGGCTTATGTGAGGCTTTGAGGGGGGACACAACTAGATACAACCCATAACCGTCACTGTCTCCAGAGATAGCAATCAATACGTCCCTGTCATCACAAGGCTTTATGTTTTCTTCATGACACTTTCTGCCTTGGATAAATTTGAAATGCCTTTTGTCTAAAGATGGAAAAGAAGCAGTCCACTGGCTAAATGTATCCTCATATATACCCAGTAGTATTCATAAAATATATTTTAAAAAATTTATTTTAGTTTGTCTTCACTGTAAACCAAAAGTAATGAAATCCTGGCTAGGGATCCTGGTAATGGCACAATTGGTCAGCTATAATGTCAAAGATTAAGGAGGAATCTCTTACCCTCTGCCCAGTTTTGGGGACATAAAATTGCTCTAAAAATTAAAGTCTATTTTAAAAATAGGGTCAGTGTCCACATAGATACATCTCTGTCTGGCTCCATTGCACTCACAGAGGTGGAGCAATGCTCAGAGCTCAGTAGTGCTCTCTTCCCTAGATCCAGTAAGCAAGATTCCCAAAGTCTCAATAGAAACTTGGTCTTTGGGCCAGCAAGATGGCTCAGCGGTCTAAAGTGCCTGCTTAGGCAAGCTTAGGCAACCACAGGGACAGCAGTTCGATCCCCAGAACCACATGCCACACTACTCCCACTTCAGGGCAGGCTGAGCTGGCCATAATATATGAAAAAAGAAACTTGGGGTTTAATGGGGCTCTGTGGAACTATCTGACCTGTAACTCCACTCATTGACTTGAACAATCCATCAGTGATCAGTACAACAGTGAGACTTGCATGCTCTTTCTTCTGGGACTCTCTACCTCTCCCTTTAAAAA
>PVJA010037991.1:0-19971 GCA_004027025.1 Myocastor coypus
AGGCTGCCTCTTCACCATGGTTTCTTCTTCTCAGGGCAGCCAGAGAGGGGACTTCCTGTGGTTAGTAACCAGCCCTCTTCGGCACACTGCATTTCAAAACTTGAGGCTCCTTCGCTTCCTGCTTCTCACTTTTACTTTGTTAGAAGGGCTGAGGTCCTGAAGGGTGCGGTCTCGGCACAGCTCTTTCTAAATGACACACAAGTGTCACTCAGCAAGTGGCCCTGTTGCATTTCCTTCAGAATGGGACTCCTGGCTGCCCTGAGAGTGCAAGTAGCTCTGCTCGGAGAGGACCCCAGCTGGGCAGAAGCACAGCTCCTTGCAGGAAAGTGAACCCCAGTCCACCCAGCAGGCCGGCTGAGGGAGGCCTCTAGCAAAGGTTTCCTAAGAACCCTTAAAGGGGTTGCTCCAAGAAGCAAGGTCAGAGGCCAAGGCAGCAGGCTGAGCGCTGCCACCTGCGACTTCCTGGTGGTCTGGGCCTGCTGACTTCCACACGAATGATGCAGGCTTCTGGGCTGCCCTTTCTACACTGGTACTTCCTGTAATTATCATTTGTGGATTTATGCATTAAAATCCAATGCATAAAAACAAAAAATAAGGCAGAAATCATTTCTTTGCTCAGAGTTGAAAGACAGAAGGAAGATCTGAGAGGCTTTCTTGCGCTTTCACCTGCCTGTTCAGGCCCACCTCAGAGTTCCCTCTCTTTCCACGCCAGTTTCCTCCCTCTCACCACTCCTCACCCCACACCCGTGGAAAGGGTCTGTTCCTCTGAACAGCTCCAGAGTGTTACCTCCCACTGTCCGTCCCAGTTTCTTAGAAAGTGTTTCCCTCCATCCAGATCCAGTGTCAGGCCCTCCTACCAACACTTCCCACAAGAAGCTCCCCTTCTTCAAGCCCCGCTCTGGATTGGATTAGAGAAAATTGCTCTCCTCTAGTCTCCAAACTAAGTTTCCACTTTCTCATTTGATTTGGAGTTATTACATAAGTAATCTGTGCTTTGACTCGCCTTTGTCAGCTGGTCTACACCTTTCCTAACACTTTCATGCCATCGTCTTGCTCCAGCCTCTCAACGTGGAAGAAAGCAGAACAGGCAGGTGTAACTATAGTTATGGCGTGGGCGCAGCCAGAGCTCAGTAGCTGAGGAGATAGTTGCTAGAGCTTAATCATGGGAGTTCATATCTCAGCTTGATCTACTGGGAACTGTGTGCCCTTAGGCAAACTATAGAATGTCTCTGGTTCTCAATTCTGCATCTCAGAAATGTAGTAGCAGTGCTTTCCTTGAAGACTGGCTTGGAGAATTAAGTGGCTTCCTGAAGCCAAAGCTCACAACTGTGTCGAACCTGAGAAGCATTTCTGAAAGTCTGAGGAAATTTAGAAGTGGCCATAGCCAAAATTTCCAGGCTATGTCATGCTTTTCTCCTCAGTCTGATATCTAAAATTGTTCAGCAATTCCATAACTAGTTACTGAGCTAACAGATGGCCCAAGGGTGACACCAGCTACCTGGGAAATAGACAACCACAAGACAAGCAAGGCACCAAATTCAAAGTCCTTACACTCTAGCGGGGAGCAGAAGAATAGCAGGAGAAAAATCAATGGAAGAAAAAAAAAATACTAAACCATCAGACTAGCAAACATAATGTTTTGGAAGATATTCTCACGTGCCCCCTTCCAGACAAATAATCCATTCCACTAATTTGACTTTTGATACATTCAAACACAAAACAGACATTTGCTATTTCACTTACAACTATATATTTAGAGCTCAATGATCACAAGGAGTATTTTACCAAGCAAGCTGTTGCTTCAGAGAAAGACAAGGAGCTGACTCCTGGGTTTGGTAGGATGGTCCTGAACACAGATTTCAACTAATACCCTGTCATAAACTGAGACGTGTCTCCAGCGATGACACCTGACTTCAGAACATTCCTGACCAGGTACAGCCACTCTACCTGGGGGCGGACCATGCCATGCATGGCACCAACTCCCATAGGGGCATTTCACTCCACGTCATTCCTGAGACCATCAACTCAGTGCACTGCGGCTCCTAGAAGGGCTGATCAGGCCGAGGAATCTCAGGTGTGCTGCTCTGGCACCTAGAAGGACAGCCATTTAGCCTCTTTTCTAGAATTAAGATGTATTTTTTTAGTGGCAGGAAAGTGTTTTCTACCTGAAACTAGTGGAAGCAACTGGCAAAGATCACAGGAGAAAATGAAATTATAAGTAAAAATGATTCAAGAGCCAATGATTCAGGGACGGCCACATAGCTCAGTGGATTAAAGCACCTGTAAAGGGGCACAGGGGCCAGGGGTTCCATCCCAGGCCTGCCATGCCAGCCCTGTAGGGCCACTGAAGAAAGCAATTGAGACTGGGTGTGGTGGCGCACACCTGTGATCCCAGCTCTTGGGAGGCTGTAAACAGGTGTATCAGTACATGTCTGATCTATGTAGTGAGATCCTGAATGCCTTGGAGATCCTTCCCTAAAATACAAAAAAAGATTGTTTTTTTTTTTTAAAGTCAATGATTCGAAAGTTTGGCTTTTAAAAAAATAGAAAGGACTCTGGAGATGGAGAGATGGGAGTGACAATAGAAAGTAAAAGAATCAACTTACAGTATACTTGCATCCGCCCATCTCTATACCTCAATTCCCCTAAAATCAATGTATTCACTATGTGTAGCCAAATAATAAAAGAATACTAAAGTGTCAATAAAAAAGAATATTTCCTGCGATTTCATTTTGTTCTATTGATCCGTGTAGGCTTTGGGATTGGGTTTTCATTCCTGGGGCTGGACCACCTGTCACTCTTACATCCTCTGCCCGATTTACAGTTCACACCTTTCTACCTCACTACGCAACCAGACCTGGGGATGCACACAGAGGCACAGTAGAAAAAGCAGATCCAAATGGTTGTGACTGTGGGTCTGTGGAGAAAGAGGGCCGCACAGAGTGGCCAACAATGAACGATTTGACACTTGAAACCCTGGGTGTCTGTCGTCCTCCCCTAAGTGGTGGAAAGAATAAGATCGCTTGAAGGAAGGCAGTCCATATCCTTCACCAGAGGCTTCCAAGCCTCCTGTTTCTGTGCTTGCTCTAAAGAAGGATTTTTAATAATTTAGAGATCTGCTAAGATAGAGCTTATTAAAACTAAAATGTTGTGAGGATGTGATGATTCAAATCAGATGCAAATGAAGTCTCGAGTCCCCTTAGCATGAGCCAAGATAATCCTACCTCTGAAAAGACTTCCCCACAGCCAGAACAGCCAAGATGGCTCAGCCCTGTCATCCACCAAAAACATGAAGGATAAGCCCCAGGGTTAGAGAATGCTGATGCTAGATCAGCCAGGACGGGAGATTCAAACAGCAGACATATTAATCAATAGAATCTTTTATTTAAGTGAAACAGCATTTTAAAAAAGCTTAACTTTTAACAGATCAATAGCAAAGCTTCTACGTTTGAAGAATCTTCACTGCCCACCTCCCACCGCGTCACTGAAGGTTTTTGTTTCTTCATAGAATCCTGAGACTCCTTGGGAAAGGCATGTGAAGATTCGCTGATTGACTCTAATTTCATCTTTAGCAATTCTTTGAAGGAAACTGAGGCATGGATGCTAACAGTGGTCTAGGGTTACAGAACAAGGAATTAGCTCAGCCATAAATTTTCACGTCAGCACTCAGCACTCATGTTCTAAACTTGAGTGAGACCTTTCAGGATTTGGAAACTGAAATCCCTGATGTATAATGCAAAATTAACAAGCATATCCTCCAAGGTCCCCGAGTAAGTACTAACAAACAGAGGCAGCAAAATGGCACGTCGGGAAACACAGCGTGGAAAACCACGAAACATTCACTCCCTGAGCTTAGGTGTCGCGTGGATGGTTCTGCAGTGAAAACGGCAAACTTACAGAAGAGCAAATCTTTTTTTTTTTTTTTCTTACTTACTATACATAAATGTGTCAGGCAGAAAATCAACCCCTCGACAGTGATGTGAAATCCATTCAATCTTAAGTACAGAAAAACAGCAGCATTTGTGCGAGGTGTGGGAACACGGAACCCACAAGCACTCCTCGGGTTAGCAATGTGAAGTAGGAATTCTCTCTGAAGAAGCGTGAGGAGCCCGTCAGAGAGGGAGCAGGGCAGATCACACTGTGAGACACATGTGATGCCACAGTCACGTGGCTAACAAACTGTCACATCAAACTTTTCTGTAACGTGGGAACACTTTGACACTTCATATTTTTAAAACTGACATTTTGATTCATTACTGTAAATAGTACTCTGCATTAAATATTGTGACAAGGAACAGATCCTACACATATATGCACATGTATACGCACTCTATATACTATATGCGTATATTTTTTTTTCTAGCTCTATAACATCTGATAATATGTGAAACCTTTTCCTACATTGACAGTTTGGGACAGTATGAAAACAGGCTAGTTCACTCCTGAGGTACCCTTTCTTTTCTTGCATCCTTCTTTTCCTCTTTTTTTTTTTTTTTTTTTTTTACTTTTTTCAAGAAGGCAGATGGGTCTTTCACCATTTTGCAGCATCTACAAAGTGGGGAGATTTTCAAGAGTAACCAGATAATTTGTAAAGAAATTCTGAACTCTCAGTGAAGGATTTCTATCAACACTGCTTCAACTATCCTCAACTTAACAATAAGATTGTCACAAACACGCAAAATGTGCCTTTTGTCTTCAGGACAACATAGACACACACCTAAGAAATTGTGGAGCAAACCAGATATGCTGGAAGCAAAACCAGTACAAAGTCAATTTTTCTTTTCCTTTTGTTGTTAGTGCTGTTGTCTCTTTTCAAGATCACTGTCCATGTCAAAGTATTCTGGGTAAGCACTGGGCTGAAGATAGGTGGGAAGCAGGCAACAGTGCTCTGATTCCCAAGAGAAACTTTCTTGTAACAGCAAGTATGTAAAGATAATTTCTGAATTCCCTCTGACACCAACGGACACCACTTTCTAAACTTCACTTTAGCTGCATTCAAACAAAATTTAAGACACATGCCCCTCCCTGAAATAGCTCAGTTTCAATGTAAGCTTTCTCTTTGTTATTTCCAAAGTTATAATGTTCTTCCAAATTGTGGAAACTCTGTAAACACACACACACACACACACACACACACACAGAGCCACAGAATACAGAAACAGACCAACACACATTTGTCTTTTGTATTCAACTTTCTCTCTGGACATGATACCATTATTATTCAACTCATTCTCCTCCTTACACACCTGGAAAGACACAGCAAAGAAACAGATCTATATATAACAAGATATTATACTCACTACTGATCAGCTTTGTCTCTGCACCCAAATTTATATCAGGCATCAGCATTTCTTCTGAGCACATACACTAAAAGAAGAATGCTAAAAAAAAATCTGTTTGTGGATTTTCAGAAAAGATGCAAATATTATAATCAAACTCATCCAAATCCTATAAAAATGTAGAACAGGATGGTGTGTAGCATCTAATAAATATGGCAAGAATTAAGAAAACTGGACAAAACAGAAAAAAAGAATCTGTGTTTTAAGAGTAGCATTCAAACATCCTTGTTTCCTTCTTTTGTAATTAACAAAGTAGTCTAGTTTTGGTTACCACTAAAGTGAATCAAAAGACAGACAATCGGGGCCTGGCAGGATGGCTGAGTGGTCTAAAGTGCCTGCTTAGGAAAGCTTGGGCAGCTGCAGGGACTGTGGTTCAATCTCCGGCACCACATGCTGCGCCAGCCCTGCCCTCAGGGAAGGCTGAGCCGGCCATAAAAATAAATAAATAAACAAACAAAAGTTCTGAAACAAGAAGAAAAAATAAAATAAAAAATTATTTAAAAAAAGAAAAGACAGATCTTTTTTTCTTGTGCTCTGTATGTGCTCCAATTTGTTAAAAGTTTAAAGAGTTTTACTAAATATTTAAAGCTTATTTCAATTTGAAAAAAATTAAATAAGATAGAAATGCAGTATTTTCTCTTGGCTCACAAAAAATAATAATAATAAGTCAGCCAAAGTGTGCCCAATGCATTAAAAAAAAAAAAAATTCTGTTTGAACCTAAGGCCTTGTAATTATTTTCTCCAGCTCTTAAGAGAATAGAGTTGACAACTCCTCCACAGAAGTCCAAACCACCGCTGAAGGAACAAGCTCTCTTCTATGATAGCTGGAAAAAATCAACGCAAACTGCAACATTTGCAGACAGAAGATCTTAAACCCAAGTCAGTTCCCAAGCACTTTCATGCTTTTACTACAAAGTCAGGATTAATAAAAGCATACTGGGCTTTATGAAAGTTAAAGAAGAACCTGCAAGGAGCATAAACAGCATCTAGACTGTAGAGAGGACTACTCCCCAAAATCTTCATTGGCCAGTTTTCACTGGCAATTAATAAAAAAACCTTAAGAAGCCACCTGAATTTAACTAAGTTCAAAAAGCAAGAGCTTGCTAGCTGTTTGATCTGTGCTTAGGCCTCTGCAGTGTGTCATTCCTAAAAGGCAGGGAAAGAAACAGGCAGGAAGATTCATTTACAGTGCAGTTTCTGTATGTTACAGCCCTGGAATGTTATAGAGAAAACACTATTTCACTGGTCAATTTTTGCAAGAATACAATATATAAAAAATCAAATTTAAAAATATGGTAGTGACAGTAGCTCTTCCAAGGGTTTTATATGAGGTCTTCTATGGTACCAGAAAACAATTCACAACAATGGAAACCATGACGTCACTTCCTCTCTCCCTTTCAACATCCCCAAAATTTTTGGCATCTGAAAGGGCAGCTCTCCTCAGAGGGCTCTGCACATGGCTCAGGCCCCTCACCCAAGTCCCGTACTCCATTTCATATTGCTGTACTGGAATGACCTAGACTGGGTCATTTAGAGGCAACTGACATTTATTTGACGCATAGTTCTGCAGGCTGAGAATTCTGAGAGCACGCACGGTACCTACAACTGCCAAGGACCTTTGTGCTTCTTCATCCCTTTGCAGAAGGTGGGAACGCAAGACAGGGTGAGGGAAGAAACCAAGAGAGCAATAGGAGATCCAACTCATTCTCATAGTAAGTCATGCTTCAAGTAAGTGACCCACTGCTGGGACGGCAGTGCCATGCCCTTTTGTCTCCTGGCTGTCAGCTATAGGACCGATTCTTAACACTACTGTACTGGGGATGAATTTCCCAACACATGAACTTGGAGGGACACGTTCAAACTATACCCTCATCCTTTCCTCTGCAATGACCTCTTGTTTTTCATCTTCTCTGCCCATTCCTGGGAAGAGCAATATCCCTAGGTGAGGGCTGAAGGAAACACTGAGTGACACAGCAGGACCAGCACCCAGCTGGGTATTAGGAGACCTGACTTCCGGTTCCCCACCGTGTTCTCTTTGCAATCCTCCACCTTGGCAAGCCAGCTCCAGTTCATGGGCCGCAGCACCTGCACTCATCCAGTGAGCCTCGGGAACGTTTCTCCATTCCCTCTCCATTCCCTTAGACCAGTGTCTAAGGTCTACATCCTCCGGTGGCCAACGGTTGCCAAGTGACAACCAGGGCTTCACCAGGCACACAGATCCTGAAGAGGCTCTGCCATAACCACATCAACAGTTTCTATTATGGGGAAGGTCAGGGACTCCTTCAGAAAATAGCTGATCTAAACAGAGCCCAAGAGGCGTCATGGCAACACTGCTCTCAGGCTGCCAGAGGTAGGGAGGAAAAGCAGCCAATACAGGCGTGCAGCTGCCACATTTCAGAGCAGCGCTCAGACCTTGTTAATATCATCTCGCCTAATACCAAGTCCCATAGATCAGAAGCTATTTTTACTGTGGGTTTAGCAGATCAGCGTATCCCGTTCCCCAGTACCATCTCAAGGCCCATCCAGAGGGCAGTGGCATGGCAGCAACGTCAAGACCCCAGGCTCCCCAGTTCTAACTCAGACAAGAAGGAGAGGAAAGGGGAAAAGCAGTGAAACCACAGTGCACCAGAGGGAGTCACAGACTTTCAGAGCGGTCGGGCCTGGCCAGAAAAAAGCAGAGAATACAATGTAACCAAGGCCAACACTACAAAGTCAGGAGGAAAGAGGCACCCAAGTCCCAGCTGCCCAAAGACTCCAAGCCGAACATGTAGACAAGAGGGTGGAAAAGTCAGGAGGCCTCAGTTTTATGGGGCTAGTGAAGACCCTCCTCCTCCTGTTCCTCCTCCTCCTCCTGCTCCTCCTCCTGCTCCTGTTCCTCCTCCTCTTTCTATCACAACTTCTGCCAAGTTTCATTGATTTGCACAGTCCAGGCCTCTTGGAACAGTAATGCATTCCACCCTGCAAAGCCCTTCCTTGTGTCCTAGGAGATACGCACTGGTCCACTCTGTAGTGCTTTTCCACACTTAGAGGCATGGGCCTCAGCTAAGCATCCTATTTAGAAACAATCTGCCTCCTTCATTCATGAATTCTAATTTGACAAACACCCAAATGAAACCACAGGGCCACACACAGCTCAGGACCTGTCACAGTGGAAGCGCCTGATCCATGTTTGCTGGTTTTTATGTTTGATGCCACTGGGACCGGTACCTCATCATTCTCAATGGTCTTTATACAAAGCAGGAGCCCAGCCAGGGCCCCACAAATGGCAAGTAGGATCCTATGCCACAATCACTTCTCTTATGTTTGATGGGAGCTGGGTCCCATCCTTATACCTGCAACAGACCAGGCCGATGAAGTAAGGCCAATAATTCCTTCTCTGGGAAGAGAGCTGGACTACACACCAATGGTTAAGTGACTTTTCTCTTCTGAAATTCCAGACCTGCAAGTTTCATCCATCACACACAAGAAGAAGAGGAAAGCAGAGGCCTGCATTTCTTTACTGAGTGCTATGTCTGCTACAGGGCCAGGTCATTCCGAGAACATAGTTCTTAGATTCAGTACATTTCTCTTCCCTGTGAGTGAGGGGGAGGAGAAGGAGAGAGGGAATGAAAAGCAGGCAGTACAAAGGAAAGGAACTGTACAACAAGGGGGGCCAGATGTGCTGGTGGACATCTTTCGTCCCAGAGATCCAGGACCTACAGCGCAATGCAGTGATATTTTCATCCAGGTGTTTGACATCAGAATGGGCAACATATTGAGAAGCTTTAAAAAAAAAAAAAAAAAAAAAAAAAAAAAGAGGAGAGCTGAATCATAGGACTGGATTTCAACAGGGAGAGGAAAGGGCTTCCCTAGGAGGAAGCATACAGGCTAGTTCTCCAGACAAGAAAGCAAGAACCACACAGATGATACCGAGGCAGGTGCGTACATCCCATAAACTCAGCCCTCTGCACCAGAAGGGCCATCAGGGTTGAGGCTGGAGAAACCTCTTATTCAGTTCAGGACTCAGATCGCTTTAACCTTCTGTGTTTCATTGAGTAAAGGCTAGAAACAGGACCACCCAACCTCCTATCACGGTCACATCCCGT
Organism: Myocastor coypus; assembly: GCA_004027025.1. Classification (NCBI taxonomy): domain Eukaryota; kingdom Metazoa; phylum Chordata; class Mammalia; order Rodentia; family Myocastoridae; genus Myocastor; species Myocastor coypus. Next base: position 9,425 of record PVJA010037991.1, read on the forward strand.
GCAGCCGCCCAGAATGGAAAGAGGATACCTGGGTCTGGTCCTTGACCTGCTGCTATTCCGTGCCAGACCGAATCTGGCTACAAGGCTTATCTGGCTGCAGGCTAAGAAACGCTGAAGAACTCTAGACTTCCTGGAGACTGTCTTTGTCTAGCATTCATGAGTTGCTGATGAGCAGATACAGTTGCATCAGACACACTCTTCAGTGATCTCTGCCTAGTTCTCTAGCCATGCCTGCCACTCCTGAGTTTCTGGGTCCTGCCTTCCACAGATTCTTTCATGCCTGTCAGAGATGTGCTGTTCAGCTGCCTGTAATACTCCACTGAATTAATTCTCTTTGAAAGCCAAGTCCTAGGTTCTCTCACAGCCCCTCAAGAAGAAAGACATATCCCATCTGTCTTGTTCCCCATGTTACTAAACTCACGCTCTACACTGAGTCCTGGGTCAGGCTCCCCTTACTATACCTACCCGCTCCTCCTTTCAGTGGGCTAGCAGGCCACCTTGCCTGGAGGTACAGAGTGAATGCTGCAAAGACAGCTTAGTTAAAAAAAAAAAAAAAAAAAAAAAAAAAAAAAAAAAAAAAAAGAAAAGGGAGAAAAGACCGGCTGTCTGACATTCAGCCAGATCCCTTCTTAAACATACTGTGTCGCCTCTGATCATTAAAAACTCAGATGTGTGATACAGGCAGCACTCAGAACTACCAGAACAGCTCCAGTAACCTGCAAAGTGAGGAGGCATTTGACCAAACTGATGTCCTAAGTAGCAAAAGGGAAGAAATTTAAAGGAGGATCAGAGACCACAGTTCACACGTGGGATAAGTGGCCGTGCCTGGGAGCCAAGGATCACTGGTACTACAAGTCCAGGAAGAACTCTGTAGCACATAGATTCATGGCTGGGCCCAGGATGCACAAGATCCCTGATGGCACCAATGGCTCCCAGCGCTTTTACCAGCGCAGTGAATGCTGAGACCCACCTACTCCATCCTCCTCTGGATAGGGCCTTGCTGGCTAAGGCATAGAATGGACAAGGACCTCGTGCACAGCCACGGCATGTTCTGAGTCGACACCAGCCAGTAATGTCCATGTGGGAACGTGGTAGAAGGATTTACGAGACAGGCCTGTGTAACTCCAGAGGCAGCCTGAGACGCACATCAGATGGGCAATTTTTTTTAATCCCTTTCAACATAAGAGGCCTCAGATGCCAGCGCACGTACACATGGCCCGAGCCAGACAGCAAAGGCATATTGGCACTGTTATAATTTGTCCATCTACCAATATGCTCCTTGAGAAACACCCATATGCTTTCTCGTAGCTTCCATATGCTTTTGTAGCTAGAAAACTAAAATATTTCATTATTTTTGAGTAATTAATAATTACTTATTTCACAATAGTCACCCTCATTAAAAAACGAAAATAACTGATTAAGCCACAGGATCCTGGCTTTCAGTGCAAGCTTTTTTTTTTTTTTTTTTTAAAGAATTCTTCCCCTCTAGGAATTGAGTAATAGGGTAAAACAGCCAGTGTGGAAATATTCACACTGTGGGAAAGGCAGAGTTATCACACATAAGGCCCAGCATTCCTCTTGACTGAGACATCGGGATTTAATAAAAAGAACATGGATTTGGGGATCAGCAAGACCTGGGCTCCAGTCGGGCTTGACCCCTGATGAATAGTACTTCTGAGGAAGTGAAGGGTGTTGAAAAGAGAAAGCCGGCTGGAGCTCTTCAACGCAGCCTTCCGTCACTCCCAGTGAGGGACCTCGCAGTCCTCCCTCTGCTATCTCAGCCCTGAGTACCGCACGCCCCAAGAATGTGGGCAGCATGCCAGCCAGCAGCAGGGGCCGTGGCCAGGAGCCCTGAAACGGGTCTCAGGCCTCCAAGAATGCTGTTGCAACTCTAACGAGCATGTGAACCACCTGGGGATCTTGTTAAAACACAGATTCTGATTCCAAAGCTCTGGAACGGGGCCTCAGGTCCGCATCTTTCACGTGTCCCCCACACACAGGCAGATGCTTCTGCTTGGGCTAGGTTGAGAATCAAGGAGCTAAAACGTGCCAAGATGAAGTGAGGAGACAGAAGCCATGCAGCAAGGTAACTGTCGGCCTCGCTGGGCTTCACGGAGGACGGCTAGGCCTAGGGACGACGGCTCCTCTGGGCAGTACGTGCTGCACTAAGCTGCTTCTTCATGGTCATTCTGTCAGCAGGGTAAGATTGCCCTGTTGCAGGCAACAGTGCTCAGCCCCAAGGACAACAGGTAACAGATCCCGGGACAGGTACTTTCGATACTGGTTTCCAAAGCCAAATACATCTGCCTGTTGGTGCAAGCACTTACCCTTCCCGGACAGAATACCACAGAGTGCTGGCAGGAGGTCTGTTCAGCTCTGCTGCCGTGGCCATGCAGCTGCTGGCCTTCTGCCTGACCTGTGCCTGTGCCTCCGTTTCCCCACTGAAAGCCTGGAGCCCTGCTAATCCCTGAAGCCTTTCCCACTCCCAACATTGGCTTTTACTTGCCTGGCTCGCACCTCAGCTCATGATGGGCCACCAGCACCAAGCACAAGCTTCACACATGTGGCAGTCATTACAACTTGGCGGAGTCCAAGTTCTAGTTGCTCACATCTGCATTTGTGCTCATCTACGTATGGTCAAAAGTCTATCTCTGTTAAAAAGTCCCACGCTTGACAGAATGGGAAAAAAAATAAGCAATTCCCCAAAGGACTGAAATTCCAATTCAGTTGATCAGAGCACTAGGACCCTGTGCTCCTCCTCCTGGTTATCAAGACAACTTCCCTGATAGAAGTCTGAAGCAAAGAAGAAATCTCTGAGTGATTTATAATGCATTTGTATCATTGATATTTCTAAAACATTCTGCCTTATGGGCTGGATAGGAATTGAGTTAGTGAGTTACCACGTGAGTGATTCGAAATGTGGGATCGTGGCACTCACCAACCCCCGACAGCACACAGTTGTGGAACCCCAAGGGCCTGTTAACTATTTTCTACCAGCCAGTCCCATGGCTTATGAGAGGTGTCATCGTCCCTGTTCATAAATGACACTCTAGCTGGAGACAGTCCTGTGCTACAGAGCAGATCTAGATTGAAGCCAAGCTGTGCTATGCAGTCACTATAGGACTTTGAGTAAATTACTTTTAGCCATCTTGAACATATACTTGAAATAAACCAGACCTGCATAGGCAAATATTGTATAGTCTCCCTAGTATAAGAACTCAAAAGAAGAAAAATATATAAATATATTTTTTGGGGGGTACCAGGACCAAACTCAGGACCTTGTGTTTTCTGCATCCTCATCCTTATAAATTTTTTTGGAACAGTGACTTAAATACAAAATGCATTTGGAAGAGTTAACAAAAAAAAAAAAAAAAAAAAAAAATTAAGGTTTATTGAAAGTGTTAATGTTTGATTATTTGACCAGTCATACATACTTATATTTATTAATCTAAACAGATTTGATGATGAAAATATGTAACACTATCACTGTTAAATTTTTGTTCTTGTTCTGAAATTCTGTACTATACGTACTCTTGCTTATTAATGTTTTTCTATCTTTGTTTCTGTTGGTTTTACTCTTTAAAATTAAAATAAAAATTACTTTTAGCCTTTCTGAGCATTCCTTCTAAGAGAAAATGAAAAAAAAAGAGCTTTCTATTTCATAAGAGTAAATACAATTAGGCACTGTATTAAAAGTGACCAGCACTTAGCAGACTACATACAGGCTAGAAGGGCAGCTGAGGAAGGGAGTGAATTAATTAACGCAGTATGCACAATGAAGAGCTCAATGTGGAAATATCTCTCAGCGGCTTAAAACATGTAAATGTCCAGAGCCAGGCTCAGTGACGCTGGTGGTCAGAGCTGGAAAATGGGAGAGCCGGAGTAAAAGCCAAGAACAAGAGGAAGTTTTTTGCCAAGCAACTGTTCCCTCAGACTGCCCACTCAGGAAAGCGTGTGTTGCACACTCTGAAGCCTCTGCGTGGCCTTCTGGGTGTCTACTGAACTCTGAAGTGAGACACAGAGGTGCGGGTTTTCCTAATATTTTACACTCACCTGAGCGTTCCAAACTTCCAGGTTTCACTCTTATCCTTAAGTATGTATCTGTGGACCTGTGGGCGGGCGAGCGGGCGAGCGGGCAAGCGGGCGAGCGGGCGAGCGGGCGAGCGGGCGCGCGCACGCACGCACGCACGCACACACACATGCACGCACGCACGCACGAACTGCCTAAGCGAGCCCACTGACAAGAAAGGATCTATCGGCAGGTGAGGCACAAAGAATACAGCCAGAGAGAAAGAGGCAAATCCACGACAGAGAAAGGGCGTGTCTCAGAAATCACCAGAGAGACGCGCTCCAAATGCAAGGCCCGGCGCGGCTGCGCAGCGGAGGAGCTGTCAAGTTCATGTCAGATTCATGAAATCAGGGAAACCTCTGCTGTCACCTACTCCAGCCACCAACTCTCATCTCCCACGGAGAAACACTGAGGCTCAGTGAAAGGTGCTTTCATTGAGACCATAGCAAATTAATTAGCGCCATGCTTTAAACTTCAGATTCAGTAAACTCATGTAGTTCATAGCAAATGGTCAACAGCACCTTCTTGGGGAGTGTAAGGTCCTGAGTTCGATCACCACAACCCCCCACCAAAAAAATAAAAAGCAAAGCCCAGTAAGTGTTCAGGTAGAGTGAACCTCTACATTATCTTCTACCTAATGGATAGCTAGTATTCTCTTCTTTGGATCCTGAAATCCATGAAAATATGGATTTGGTTTCAGCAAAGATTACACCAGCTGCTTCTCATTCCCAGCCCAGTCCCAGGAGAATCAGTCACAAAATGGGCCTAAAAAATCAACTCTATGATAAATCTTGTGCATCCCCAGAAACTGGGCGCGGTGGGTCCTGACCTCGATTTCGGTGTGCTGACTAACATGCTCTTCTCCTTCGCTCAACATGTTAGTCGCTCCTCTTGTCTTGGTTACTGCTCCTAACTGCACACGGAAGAGCCTGCAAAGAGTTCACCCCTGACTTCCTATAATCCATGGGCCCAGAAAAGAGCAAGAGGTGGGAGGAGGAGAGAGTAGTCACGGCAAGGACAAACGATCTCTCAGAGAAAGGTCTGCAAAGAGAGCCACATTCTCCTAATTAATACAGACTGCACACACAGCCAGAACCACTGTGCTACAGTGCTACACAGCTAAACATGTCCAAAGTCCACTTACACCCTAGGGCATCTCACAGCACTGACCCGGGTATTGTATAAAAGATCACTGCCTTTGAAACACAGAGGAGGAGGACATCAGCCAGAAGAAATTTCCTGAAAGAAGCAAAGATGTAAGTATGAAGTTTAAAAACAAAATTTTAGTCCAACGTTGACCACCACCAATTCAGACAAACTAGGTTCCTTCCCCGACCCGCAAAATCTCCATTTCTGAAATAGAAAACCTAGTTACCATTGGGACATCTCCTTCAAGGTCTAATGATTCACCAGGGAAAAGTCAGACAAATGAGAAACCCACCTCTTCTTAACAGTGTTTGCAGTGGAAGAGTTTACCAGATACTGAGAAAATGAGAGCCAGAACAACGTCATAGGATAGGGGAGATGGCAGGAGGAAGGTTGTTTTGTTTTGCCCTGTTTTGTTTCTTTTCTTTTTAACTGGAAATGAAAAGAAGCCCGCAGGGGAGGCTGAGGCAAGAGGGTCAGGGTTCAGTTTGAGATCCACAGGCACAATGTAGTAAGAGATCTGCCTCAAAAAATAAGTAAAATAAAATAAAAATCACATGAGAGAAGTGGACAAGCAAAGTGTATATGCCCAGGCACAGGCTGCCCTTCACATCACTAACAGCTTTCCCAGTAGGGAAAGAAGCCAAAGCGAACCAGAACGAGGAACATCTTCAGAGGGCTGACTGACTCGCTGTAGGAGAGATGGGATTCTAGAGACACAGCAGGCAGCAGGAGGGAGAAGGGACTGGCTGGGAAAGAGAGGCAGAAAAAACAGAACACTGAAAGAGAAGAAACTCCGGCAAGGGGCACACCTTTGTCTACTGCTGGGCACTTAGAGAAGGCTGAGGACCTGTGCAAGGCACCACAGCCTTCTGATGTCAGAGCTGGAATTAGGACTGGATACTGTGTGCTTCTCACTCACGTTTCACACAGCATAGTGCTCTAACTACTGCCTCTAATTCCAGTTCAAGATAAGATTCATCATCATCGTCATCGTCATCGTCATCATCGTCAGCAATAAGAGCAATTAATTAAACTTGTCTAAGACACAGAAGGGACATTTCCCTCCTATTACAATAAGTAATTCACTCTGACAATATAAGCAAATCCATGAGAATTAATTATCACTCATCCTTGGTAATGTATCACCCTATGGAGGAATAGGGGTAATCCTCAGTCTACAGCAGGGCAGGAGCTTGTTCTTGTAAGCTTGCAGGTTAAAAAAGATGAGGTGCCAGCCCTAAATAGTAAACGGTATACCATTTCAGCTTCCGTGAAGTACAGCTTGAAATAGATTTGGTTTGGAAATGGGACAGGGAACAGGCTGCAGTTGGTGGCTGAACACTGAACGTAGAGGAAAACAATGATTTTACTCATTAAGTAGGTACCTGTTGACAAGGCTACTGTCAGGTGTAATTATTGACTTAAACTGTTACTCTTTCCTCATTACTGTCCCTGATAACAATTATTACCACAAGATTATTTTAAGTTTCTACCACATGCCACCTGAATGAAACCTCTCCACCTCTTCAATGTTATTTATGATGTTCTATCCTCCCCTGCCTACTAGCCTCCAACTCTATAAAGAATAGAGATTAGACTCATTCAGAGATAGACAGGCAGACAGACAGACAGACAGACAGACAGACAGATAATTAGACAATAGATAGATGATACTTAGGCAACAGGTGATAGATACATGGATTGATTGACAATGGATGAATAGATAGATAGACAGACAGACAGACAGACGGACAGACAGACAGATGATAGGCAGAGACACAGTTTCTCGTGTTAAAGAACCATTTGTGTAACCTTTCAAGTCTTGCTTAAAACAGCTTTGCATGATTTCAAGAGAGCTTTCAGTGGGGAAGGAGACATAGTTAACCACTTTTCAAAGCTTAGTCTATTCGCATTTAGCAACTGACATCTGGCCGAAGATTTGTATGATAACTGCAGTTTTTAAATGGACAAGTTAGATATCTTCCTCTGAGAGGTATTAAAGCTATGACAGGAGATATCCATAAGACTTTTTATCTGATATATTTATCAACGTAAGTACTTATGATTAAATAAAATATTTGCAAGGGCATTTTGTGGACCACAGTGGGATCAGACATGAGCTAAAACTATTCTCACTTGGGGGGGGCGAGTTACTGTTTGGCTTGTTGCCTTTTGCCCAGTATGGGAGTTTTCATAGGAATAAGGGAGAAGAAAAATCCAACAAGTGGCCACTATGTCTCATCCAATGACAGAAGTTTCTTGGTCCATATGTCACCCAGCTGTGTGGAGGGGACATGTTCTAATCAAAGAAACATAACAACAATAATTTCCATACAGTTCTAAGTCGCTAAGTCCTACAACTATGGGGCCACCCTAACCAACCTCAATGCATCCAAAAGGTTGTATAATTAAAATCACATTTTCAGTTGAACATCACAGAGATATCACAGCAAAAACATTAATAATATTAGGTAAAAAAGATGTTTAGAGGACCCTAAATAATATCAAATATTCCACAAAGTCATATTCTACAAAGCCAATAGTTAGAAATAAACATTGTACTGACTACATGGCCCACCTCCAGCTAAGACTTCTAAAAGATGATGCTGAACAGACCAACGTTCCACAAGAGGTTCAGCAATAGGCAAGTTAACTGGAGGAAGAGCAAATGATGCGGGCTGCATATGATAATCTGATGCTTCCTGTTCCCTTCCACTTCGACCTCTACTTTCTTGACCAACCATGATGAGTACAGCCCTCGGCCCAGGGCCTGCTTCCTTGCCTGCACCCCAGCGGGGTGTCAGGAAGGTGCAACAGCTCCAGGATGTGCAAAGCCCCTCACCCATGTTTTGGGATGCTGGAGTCTTTTTGTTGTTGCTGCAAGCTTGGATTGTATCTCTTTGTTGCAAGCAACAGTTTCTTGGGCAGATAGAAGACAGTGATTGACCCTACTGGGGTGTTTTAGTCCCTTCAGAGTCAGGCAATTGGGGCAGCTTAGAATAATGAAAAATGCACTGGAGAAGGCCAAGGAAACTGGATGAAAAAGCTGCTACTGTGCAGTAGCTGAGGTTACAGGGACACAATAGGTCAAAGCATCCTAGTACCGCACACAAGGGACACCTAAATAACCATCTGATCAGAATCTTCTGCATTGCCCAGATTTTTATGCTTTTGGTGTTAAGCCATTAAAGTTAAAAACTGAAAGGAGAAATAGTCTTCCTGTTTGAAGTACATCACAATGACACAGATTGTGGAAAGACAGAGGTGTGTGGTGCACATCTTCAACCGCTTTTGCGTCACCTCCCTTTCCCATCCCCCTTTGCTCCTTTCAACTCTGGATCAGAAAGGAAAAATCATATCATGAAGACACCAGTGGAGGACAGGTCACTGTTCTGGTTACTTTTCACACTTTTGGTTTTGTTTGTTTGTTTGTTTTTGTTTTTGTTTTTGTTTTGTTTTTTGTTGTTTTGAGACAGGGTCTCGTTATGCAGTTCAGGCTGGCCTTGAGCTCACTTGTAGCCCAGGCTGGTCTCAAACTCACACCAATCCTCCTGCCTCAGCCTCCCGAGTGCTGGGATTACAGGCGAGCGCCACCACGCCTGGCAACTTTTCATACTTTTGTGATCATTAAGTACCTCTGAATTGTTTTTATGGAGAATAAAATTAAACATTATTGATAAAAGTAAACATTATTGGCTGGGATGCCACGTAGCACTTATTTCATAAATGAGAACACTCTAGGCCTCTCTTACCTGGGGCAGCTTGCTCTTGGACGGCGCAGCACAGACAAGGCTCAGGCAAATGAAATGCTAGTGTCTGTAAATGAAACAAACAGGTGTGAGTTACTCCTGAGCACTAAACCCACTTTATTCAAAACCTCATCTATTTAGCAGTCTGTTATTTCATAGACCATTTCTATAGTCGTTATCCCATTTCAACCCTGTGGCCCCATGGAGAAACAGGAAAGATTGATTCTACCCACAGATGACAGAACTACAGGCTCACAGAGGGTCAGACAGGATGGAAAGGAAACTGAGGCATCTCTCCTCATGAGCTGCACAGAGCCTATGTGGCATGGTCCCTGCTCCCCTCATTCAATAGAGGCGGGAGCTGAAGTTCAGAGAAGACACGGAAGCTGCCCAAGACGACGCCATACAGCAGGTTGCAAAGAGCGAGTCTGAAGCCAGGGACTCTGCCCTCTGGCCCAGGGACCCATGCTTCTCTCCCTTAGCTTCACCTAGGTCACTAGGATTGGAAAAAGACAACGAGCGACAACACAGAAACTTGGTCACATGGTTGGCAGACCAAGTTTTTAAGGTGTCCGTAAAACCCAAGGGCAACAACTGTTTGAGTGGCATGAGGAAGGGGGAAAAGCACAGGAGAATTACAAGCAGTCACACCTTCATACAGAATTGGGCAAATTGCTTAAGCTCGCTCAGTAACAACTGCTGTATGTAAATTAGGATTATAATATTTATTTCATAGCCAAAATTATCCTATTTAGCTTTCTCACAGTTATTCCACATCTATAGAAAGAGTGTACAACATGATGACATTTCCTCCTAGAAGCCTATGTTTATATGATCACAAGATGAGGTTTGAAGCATACAAGGCTGGAGAATGCCACTGAGATGAATTTTTTTTTTTTTTTTAGCTCACCTCCCTAGTGTCACAATACGCCACATCTACCTATGTCAGTTTCACAGGACATTGCATGAGGACAAGAAGCACAAATTAAAAAGCACTTAAAAAATTTTTTTTAGAAAACTTTAACTCAAAAAACAACTCATAGCTTCCTGAGGAAACCTGGTAATGAATTATATATCATTGTAAACCTTGTGATTATAACCAAGTATTATGTTCAAAAGATGGCACATCCAGTAGATCTTGCACCAGAAGAAGAAAAATCAGTTTTAAAGTACTCAATGTAGCCGGGCATGGTGGCTCACGCCTGTAATCCCAGCACTTGGGAGGTTGAGGCAGGAGGATCGGTGCGAGTTCGAGACCAGCCTGGGCTACAAAAGTGATCTCAAGGCCAGCCTCAACTGCATAGCAAGACCCTGTCTCAAAAAAAAATAAAAAATAAAAAATATAAAGTACTCAATTTATTAAAAAGCATAAGACTAGGAGGCTTAGATTCAATAGCCTCCAATGTCACAAGCTTCACTGGTGGCACACTGCAATTGCAAAACATTTGACTGTGTATGTATCTGCTTCCTCTTAGTCCAAAGAGAAGTATATTCTTTCCTTTTTTTTTTCTTTTTTCTTTTTTCTTTCTTTCTTTCTTTTTTCTATGCAACATTAATAGGGAGGTGGGTCATGCCCACAC
>PVJA010037992.1:0-20024 GCA_004027025.1 Myocastor coypus
AAAAAAAAAAAGACAGCAAGTCTCCTTTAATTTCACAGGAAAGCCTAATTATATACAATGACTTTATCAGCCATCAGGGAAATTAAAATTAAACTAGCATCTTGTAAGACCTGAGTGTTTGCATGGCATAGTCGCTCGTGCCTGTTCAACATTATGGGATGTTGAGGCAGGACCACAGGTTCAATTCCAGTGAACACACATAACACATATCTGAGAACAGGCACCTGAAGCCTACACGCCAGGAAGCAACAGAGGAGCATCTTCACCTCCAGGTGTAAAAGGGAAGTGTGGAGACTGTCAACAAGACTTCAGAGGAAGAAAAAAAGACTTAAAGGAGAGTCAAGAAAATTTTTGGAAAACCTATGAAAGAATCAAGCCATATCTTTTTTCGGAAAGTAAGCCTAAAAGACTTGGTTGGCCTGGGAGATAGCTCAGTAGAATAAGCACTTGCCTGGCAAACACAAGGTCCTGAGTTCAATCCCTGGTACTAGTGTGTGTGTGTGTGTGTGTGTGTGTGTGTGTGTGCGCGCGTGCGTGCATGCGTGCGTGTAATTAAGTTGGCAGAACTTTTCACTAAGAGGCTCAGGCATTTTTATACACCCTTCAACTTCAGAGTGAGTTTAGATTGCATTTCCCTGGTAACTACTGACGGTAAGCACTTCCCCGCATGCCTCTTGACCACTTTTATCTTTTTTTGTGAAATAGTCTGCTGAAATATTTTGCTCATTTTTAAGCTGTGTTTTTGTCTTACTGAATTGTAGAGTGTTACCTTTTCATGTAACAATAAAAAACTTTATATACTGTTTGAAAAAAAAAAAGATCAACTTGGTTTTAGACTGGGTGACAACATACTGTAGTGCACTATACATGTGATGAATATGAGAAGCAACTTTACTCTGGCTGTTGTGCCTCTGTCACAGAAGGAAGATAGGCGCTGCCTGTAAGCAAGTCATTGAGAGCTCTGGTAAAAATCAGTATCTTAATCTTAAAATACAACAGTTATTTAGACTATTGTTCTCCAATTTCTTCTAAAATGAACCTTATCCTTGAATTACAAAAAGCAGAACAGATTCTAGTGTGCCTAATGTTACCTATTTCAATTTTTAAAAAATAAATGAGGCATTCTAACATTACAAAAATATCACCTCTTTTCCTTCTACTTCACCGCATAGAAACCTCAAAAATGAATGTTATAGTTTGGGTATTTTCTTAGATAAAAGTGCCACTTTTATCCAAAACCACTGAACAATTCAACAACAAATAACATGAAATACTTATAAAATGTATGTCAAAGTTAATTTCTTACATAGTAAAAACAAATCTTTAAGAAAGTGACAACTGAGAATATGGAGTAGGAATGAGGAAATGGAACATATAGACTATGAGAAAATGTCAATATCTATACAAAATGTTGAATCTCACTCATCTTAAAAGGATAAATCGAAGTGTTTTTTGATCTATCAAACTTGTATTTTTAAAAAATGTATTTGGTACAGGGTGTTCTGGGTCTCACTACGTAGATCGGACTACTAGTGATCCTCCTGTTTTCAGCCTTCCAAGCATTGTGATTATAGGCGTGCACCACCACACCCAGTCTCAATCACCATCTCAATGGGGGGGGGCATGGCAAGGAGGGGATCGAACTCTCTTCCACTGAGCTCTGCCTAAGCAAGTGCTCTAGTCTGTTGAGCTATCTAACTGGCCTTCAGAATTTGTAATTTAAAAAAAAACTTTCATTTGGGCCAATGAGATAACTCAGCAGACTAAGCGTCTGCTTAGGCAAGTGCAGGGACCAGGGTTCAATCTCCTCCTCCAACATTCCCCACATACACCCTCTGAGCTGGCCATGAGTCTGGGCGTGGTGATGCACACTTGTAATCCCAGTACTGGGGAAGCTAAAAGCAGAATCATTACAAGTCAGAGCTGCATACTGAGACCCTATACCAAATACATTAAAAACAGCAACAAGAAACCCCCACTGTTTGTTTATTTATTTGGTACAGCTGGGCATATCATACGTGGGATTAAACCCAGGTCCCTGAGCTTGCCAGGCAGGTATTTAGGTGACTGAGCTATTTCCCCAGCTCACATTTGTAGGTATTTTTATGCCTGATGGTGTCTTATATTGTATTAATGGCAGGGGGGGAATGAGTAACTATAGAGCGGAGTTCGGGGAAGAAAATATTTTAAAACTTCCTGTAAGGCAAAGTTTATCAATTTTAAATATACATACCCTATAGGCCAGTGAGTTCATTGCTGGAACTTTTACCTTACATATAAACTTTCAAAAAGATAAAAGATGTTAAAGGGATATTTCATATTATCTGAAAAAAGCCTAAAACCTCAAAAAATTGTGCTCAATAAATTGGAGTATAGTCATACAACGCAAAATCATATTCATTACATGGGCAGACGGCAGGCAGATAGGCAAACAGGCAGAAACTGTACAGTGAGACAGGTGGAACAAGCATCAGTACAAAACCAGACAACCTGAAAGAAGAATCTTACCCCATTTCACCCTCAAGCCTTGGCAAGTCCTCTTCCAGTGAGGTGCACACCAGGTATCAATATCTCAAATATAGATATAACGTTTACACATTACTATAAACCCTTCATAACAAGAAACAGTCTTGCTCTCTCTGGGTCAAATATTTTCCTTCCTTTACACTAACAATGCTATGCCAAAAGCCTGGAGGGGGGTGTACACTTAGTACATGTCACTGTGCCTACACCCCACAGTCTGTTAATGAAGGTTCTCAGAAAACTGTAATTCAAAACTTCAGCAACCAGGCCAGTCAGATAGCTCAGCTGACTAAAGCACCTGCTTAGGCACACATAGGGTACGATCATGCTGTGCTGGCCCCGCCCCTGGGGTGCAATGAGAGTGATGGTGCATACTAAAATCAGGAGAATCACTATGAGTTCAATCTGTGTAGTGAGACCCTGTACTAAATGCAACAAGAACAACAACAAAAAGAAGAACAAGAACAAGAAGAACAACAACAAAACAAGAACAATGAGAACAAGAGGAACTAGAACAAGAAGAACAGGAGGAGCAGGAGAAGGAAGAGGAAGAGGAGGAAGAGGAGGAAGAGGAGGAGAAGAGGAGAAGGAGGAGGAGGAGGAAGAGGAAGAGGAGGAAGAGGAGGAAGAAGAGGAGGAAGAGGAGGAGGAAGAGGAAGAGGAAGAAGGAGAAGGAGGAGGAGGAGGAGGGGTCAAAAAGCCCACTGAAATTAATGGAGATTCTTCCAAGTGAACACAAGTGAGCACCTCATATCATTCATTCATTCATTCATTCAGCAGTACCAGGGACTGAATTCGGGATCAAGTGCTTACCAGGCAAGTACTTACTTCTTCTACTGAACTATCTCCCTGGTCCTACAGCACCTTATATCTTAATTCTAAGCTGAGCAAATGGCTCTGTCCATGGCAGTCTGGGCAATATAGTGAAATCTTGCCTTTTAAAATTAAAGACACAGATGACTATGTAGATAGTAACTTTCTACTGTTTCTCTAGGCTGTTTTCCCTGCCCCCAAATGTTATAATAGCCCTGCAATAATACAGTCTAGCCGGGCGTGGTGGCTCACGCCTGTAATCCCAGCACTTGGGAGGCTGAGGCAGGAGGATTGGTGTGAGTTCGAGACCAGCCTGGGCTACAAAAGTGAGCTCAAGGCCAGCCTCAACTGCATAGCGAGACCCTGTCTCAAAACGACAAAAAAAAAAAAAAAAAAAAACAGTCTAAGTAATTTCCATTTGTTAATAATACATAAGAGGTAGGCATAGCAGATTACAAAGGAGAAAGGAACTAAGAGTTCAAGGAGCAGATGCGTTTCATTTTAAATTTTCATTTACAACTTTTCCTAATTGTAGTGGGTCTAATGCTATTGTCTAATGCTTTTCTTCCCATGGAAGCAAAGCAGTTATTAGAGGGAAGAATTTAATCTGGCTACTCAGGTGCAAAGCACTTTTTCACTAGAGGGTGGCTATCTTCAATAAACTATAACATCTCAAGGGCTTCTTTATAATTTTAAAAAAAAGAAACCATCATACAAGACACATATATCCTTCGATTTGGGGAAGTTCCTACAGCATAGTAGTCTGAAATGTAGGGTTATAGACCCTGTAGGAATCTGATTAAATCCAATTCACAGAAGAATAAACAAGCAACACAATTTCACAAGCCCATCTACAGATTATCTGGCCTAGTTTTGTTTTGTCTTTTCTTTCTTTCTTTCTTTCTTTCTTTCTTTCTTTCTTTCTTTCTTTCTTTTGTGTGTTGTGGGGGTATAGCTGTAGTACCAACACTCGGGAGGCTCAGACAGGAGGATTGCTGCCTGTTAAGAGGCTGGCCTGGACTACACAGTGAGGTCAAGGCTGGCCTAAATTACATATAAAAATTATGTCTCAACAACCTCCTATTCCCCCAAAAGAATATCTGACTTACAGAGGGAAACTTAGGTGGGATCAAGGTCAGTAGCATCCTCGGGGTCTAAAACAAAATGTTACTCCTTCCCTTGCTAAACCAGTACCACGAAGGAACACAGTGGGAGCACTAGTGCAGGGCTACTCCTAAGTAAGTGAGCAGAAGAATCTCACAGGCAACTTTACTTCAGGACTGAAGATCAGCCAGTGAAACTAAGAACAGCATTGCACTCTGAGAATGTCTAGGTCTATAATTTTCTTGCCTTCTCTTCCCCCTTTATGTTATCACACATGCCTTGTGAGAAGAACATACATGGCCCTCAGATATTACCTACTTTCTCTTTTCCTTATATTTCCCAGGCATTTCCCCCAAGAAATCTCATGTACCTTTAAGCTCGTCTTGCGGTCAGTTTTAGGATAATTTAAAATACACACCTACATTACTAGTTTCCACAGCACCTTTACACATGGTCCTAAGGAAGCAAACTGGGAGTTTGCCAAAACAATGCTTGTGCCCTTTAGATAAGTACTTTATGTGTAGAGGCGTGTAGGAGATTAAACCCATGGCACTGCATATGCTACGTAAGTACTTTATCACTGAGCTACATCCCTAGCCCTTTTTGTTTTATTGAGGTAGGGTCTTGCTATGCTGCCAGGCTAGCCTCCAATTTGTAATCTCCTATCTCAGACTTGCACTACAACTCCAAGCTTAAACAATGACACTTAGACTTATGTGATGTAATGAAGCCCTCAGAAACAAATAGGCCAATATGTTATTCCCCAGATACCATTAGTAGTTTCTGAGATTTCTGCCCTTGGATCTGAAACAGTTACTAGGATAAATGACAATGGTATGGGGAAATATAGGTATACAGGATCAAATCAATAAGGCAAGATGAGCAAAATGTCTTACAACCATGAGAATGACATTGACTAATGCTAAAAATATCTTTTGCATTTTGTAAAATATTGTATCAAGCTGCATATTTCTATCTGAAGCTTATTAAGTAAGGATATAAAACCTGAGAGGGAGAAGTTTAAATTAGATCAAGCAAAAAGAAGACAATGTGAAAACCCCATTCCAAGGTATTTAGTGACCTTTTATATTTATAATAAATTCCCAAAACAGCTAGTATGAGATTCAGTCCATTCTTAAGTTTGCCAGTAGGAGCTAGTTTGCAAGTGCTGTATTATGTCAGGGCCACAAACCCCCAACTATCAGCTAGGGTTTTCAGTTAAGGAGTAGGGGAGATACTGAGATAAATAAAAGGGACTATGTAAGAATATAGCCACATTGCATTTGTCTGAAATCATCTCTGCTCCACTGCTAACAGTTGGGTCATGTGTATTTTAATGACTACTTTTACCTGTGCTTTTCTCCTAGCAGAGCATACAAAAATCAACTTGCTACTATTTTTCAATCAGCATAGTATAAACCATTATTATTAGATAGGACAGAGAAGGAAAAATATTTTCAACTAGAGCTCTTCTGAAATGCTTTCAAGAAAAAAATAACAAAATACTGTCTTGAGGACTCTCCCTCCATTCCCTCCCCCACCCTTTATTCTTGGTTTAAGATATGCTCATAAGGACAAAAGAGTGAAGCTTACTTGGTTTACCAACGCATGTAATCCATAATATACTTTGCTTTTTAAACTAACAGAGAAGCACCACTACATTGCACAGGCTGGTATTAAATCAGCACTTCATAAATCAATCGTGTAGGCTTCTGCCCATTTAGATGATCTATCTCTATGCAGAATAGGCAGTCTAACACTGGCTCCCACACGCATTAAAAATCATCACTCTGCTAGCCCAACTCACTGTTCAGACGGGTCTTCTTGAATGCAGCCTTTATTACAACCTCACTGCTGTTTCCTACACTGAAGGAATACCATGTTAAGTCAGGAGATCTTCTTTCTCGACTTATTATAATGGGGGAAGGGAGTCAAAGACCCCAATACTGTTAAAAAGCACAGTGCTTTTTTAACAGTAAAGCTTCTGGAAAACCCAAACAAAAGACACGTCACCCGGTGACGTCAGCCTATATACAGTTCTGTGTGGTCGCAGCACATAAGCAAATCCATTCTTGTGCCGTTTCTCGGAAAGGCTTTTCAGTAAATGCACTCATGCTGCTCCAGGAGCTCTTCTCTGCAACAAGCCGTCCATCTGCCATCAACAAGTTAAGACCAAGAGAACTAACGGCTGCAGAGAGAAAAGACTGAAGCTTTGATGACCAGCAGCAGTTAAGAGGAGGAGAAAATTAATAACTTACACTGAAACCTATTTAAGAGATCAGAGCATCACAAAAAATGAAACCAATGCTTTCCAGAGGAATATCCTAAGGAAAAAACAACTCACTCTGACGAAGTCAATTTTACTAGGAAAGCTGGGGACACAGAACAGAAAACCGGTCAGAGGCTCCTGCATGTTAGAGCCTTTCACAGACTCACTGCGTTGAGTCTTACCATCTCGACTGAATGCAGCCTCCAATGTGCTCAGAAGAATGGGTAAGTCCATGAATTTATATGATTTGTACAGACAACAAGGAATCATGCTTTAAAAAAAAAAGCCACAGAATTCATTCTATTTTGAAATCACCGTCAGATTTTTGGGTTTGGAGGTTTAGCTAAATGTATATATTGCTGATGACAGGGATATGTTTTATCTTCTTTTTAAATGGTTTGAGTTGTGTTCCAGAAATAACACAGTTAATTTTTCTGCAGTAAATGAAAAGTTAAATATTGCAGTGAAATCTTTCACTATAATGTTATGTTGTGTTTAATAGCCCATATGTTCTGCTGAAAAATATCCTATCTTCTTGTTTTCCTTAAATTATATTCTGCAGGCTTACATTTCAAGTGGCCATTAGGGGCCCCTATGCTGGCAGCAATATATGCAATGAGTATGGTTTTTAAAATGCTGCCTGCCCTGGGTATGGCGTGTCCACCCAAATGCCGCTGCGAGAAGCTGCTATTCTACTGCGACTCTCAGGGCTTCCACTCAGTGCCAAACGCCACAGACAAGGGCTCTCTGGGCCTGTCCCTGAGGCACAATCACATCACAGAGCTTGAAAGAGATCAATTTGTCAGCTTCAGTCAACTTACCTGGCTCCACTTAGATCACAATCAAATTTCAACGGTAAAAGAAGATGCTTTCCAAGGACTATATAAACTTAAGGAATTAATCTTAAGTTCCAACAAAATATTTTACTTGCCAAACACAACTTTTACCCAACTGATTAACCTGCAAAATTTGGACCTATCTTTTAATCAGCTGTCGTCTCTACATCCAGAACTCTTCTACGGCCTTCGGAAGCTGCAGACCTTGCATTTACGTTCCAACTCCCTGCGGACTATCCCAGTACGCCTGTTCTGGGACTGTCGTAGTCTGGAGTTTCTGGATTTGAGCACAAACCGTTTGCGAAGTTTGGCTCGCAATGGATTTGCAGGATTAATCAAACTGAGAGAGCTTCACCTAGAGCACAATCAGCTGACGAAGATTAATTTTGCTCATTTCCTTCGGCTAAGCAGTCTGCACACACTCTTCTTACAATGGAACAAAATTAGCAACTTGACATGTGGGATGGAATGGACCTGGAGCACTTTAGAAAAGCTAGACCTGACTGGAAATGAAATCAAAGCCATTGACTTCACAGTATTTGAAACGATGCCTAATCTTAAAATACTCCTCATGGATAACAACAAGTTAAATAGTCTTGATTCCAAGATCTTAAACTCTCTGAAATCCCTCACAACCGTTGGCCTCTCTGGCAATCTGTGGGAATGCAGCCCACGAATATGTGCTCTTGCCTCCTGGCTGGGCAGTTTCCAAGGTCGGTGGGAACATTCCATCCTATGTCACAGCCCTGACCACACCCAAGGAGAGGATATCCTAGATGCAGTCCATGGATTTCAACTCTGCTGGAACTTATCAACCACTGTCACTCCCATGGCTACAACTTACAGAGATCCAACAACTGAATATACAAAAAGAATAAGCTCATCAAGTTACCACCTTGGAGACAAAGAAATCCCAACCACTGCAAGCATAGCAGTTACTACAGAGGAACACTTTCCTGAACCAGACAATGCCATCTTTACTCAGCGGGTAATTACAGGAACAATGGCTTTATTGTTTTCTTTCTTTTTTATTATTTTTATAGTGTTCATCTCCAGGAAGTGCTGCCCTCCTACTTTAAGAAGAATTAGGCAATGCTCAATGATTCAGAACCACAGGCAGCTCCGATCCCAAACACGACTCCATATGTCAAACATGTCAGACCAAGGACCGTATAATGAGTATGAACCCACCCATGAAGGACCCTTCATCATCATTAATGGTTATGGACAGTGCAAGTGTCAGCAGCTGCCATACAAAGAATGTGAAGTATAATATCTACTCATCATCAAAAATCACATCAGATAAGTAATCTATTTTACATAGTAGGGGGTTAAATACATATCTAATTTTTACCAATGGTGACATTAAGCCTAATTTTCCAAACCAAGTGGAGACGTAGTTTTGAAGTGTTGAAGTATTTTTAATTTTTTAATGAAACCATATTTTAAGTGTTTAATGAAGCATTGCTCATTAACTTTGCACTCTTGTTGGAAAGTCTAAAATGCTTCACAATAAGGCATTTCATGTATGTAATTATGTACTATTGTGTGTAAACATTTACACTAAGGTCTCCATTTGCTATTATTTTCTAATGAAAATAGTTGGGAAAGAAGCTATTGAACAGAAACAGATATGGATCTATCTATACCTGTTTGATCACTGCTCTCCATCTCATGTAGCACACTGGCTTGCTGCAAAGTTCTCTTGTATAATATGGTATGTACTCAAATCTACAATAATGCCAGTGTAAGAAGCAGAATTATATGTATGCTAGAGACTGGTAAATAATGAACATTCTTTCTCCAGACTTTTTTTTCCTGGTTTAGTAGACATTATCAAGTCCAAAACATAAAATCAGCTGCCTTTATATAACTCCAATAAGCTGAGAGACTATTTAATATATTTAAAGAGTGAATCCAAGTGATTGTAAAATAAGTTTCGTTACAATGAAATCAATACTAAATAATTACACTAACTTATCATACATCTCTAATTTGACAAAATGGAAATGTTTTTTGTGGCATTTATACTATTTTTAAACTAGTATTAAATTACCATTTTACTAATTAATTTACTAATTCATATTTACATTTATATGTGGAAAAAAATCAGAACTTCTCCAGGAGAGAAAAGAGATAAAATGAGCCAGTTTAACAATATTGACATCTTCCCTTCAGTCTGCAAACTCTCTTCCTTCCTAACCTCTGTCATGACAGATCAAAGACTGCCTTGATGAAAGGGTTAAATCCATTTTCTTCTGCCTTTTCCTGATTTTTAAATCTTTACCTTCAAAAAGCCAAGTTAAAAAATAATTGGCTAGCAATAGGCACAATCTTGACTATTATTATAGTAAAAAATGAGCCATGAAAAAATCATTTTCTAAATATTATACCCTAAATTTTGACCTTTTAATAGATACCCATTCTCGCTGTATGGTTCCTTTTAAGGGAGAAAAACATTACTGAAGTGAATCTTATAGAAGAATATTCAACATACCTATGCTACACAGCAGTAAATGTAAGGCAGCACGGAGGTTAAGAGGATGAAGAGCAGAGAAAGATTTTTGAAAACTGACTCCAGTTAGCTGAAGTTACTAAGCAGCAAAGAATGATCATACGCAATCTGCACAAACAGGGCAAAGCTCTGGGACCTGTTCTGAAATGGGAAGAGGGGGAGGTTCTCCAGTGTAAATATAAACATTCTATAATAATAATAATGCCACATTTTCATGCAGAAAAGTACCACAAGTATTCAATTTCTTCTATGACTTTTATGGGAAAACTATGACATATTTGTGACTTCAATGTAAGTTACCAATTCATGCAATTTTTCTACTAAGAAGGTTCTGTGTATGTAAAGAACTAAAAATAGAGCACTAACTTGATTTTAGAAGGGAAAATGGGCATTTTTACAACTGTCATTGTTTGTGAAAAGACAAATCCTCAGAGAAGAGAAGAAGGAAAGAGAGACAGAGAGAAATTTTTTCCTTAACATGTGTGACAATGTTCTATCCTATTCAAGGCATACTTTCCCAGGATTGAATGGAAAATATGTCTACCATTCAACCCATAAGATTTAATTATGAGTTTCTCATTTAATTCTGCAAAGGGTACTTATATTTCAAAGATAATGTGCCCTGGTACAGTGAAAATATATTCTACATTTTTTAAATGTAGGTAGATTAGTTTGGCAAAGCTTTGGCCCAGCTCAATTTGCTTGATCTTAGGTGGTGCCATTTCATCTCATTATAGCAGATTTTGGACTTGCCTGGGCAGAGGCAGATTTTCTGGCACAGAGTGTGTGTGCA
The DNA here is from genome assembly GCA_004027025.1 of Myocastor coypus. Taxonomy (NCBI): domain Eukaryota; kingdom Metazoa; phylum Chordata; class Mammalia; order Rodentia; family Myocastoridae; genus Myocastor; species Myocastor coypus. The sequence continues at coordinate 10,854 of PVJA010037992.1, forward strand.
ATGCAATACTTCCCTACAGAGGGACAGATCAGAAGTCCTTATTACAAATGAGAGCTCCATGGGCTAAAATTGATCAAACCCTTTATCAAGGTGGCCACAGCCATTTGTTAGGTGAGACACAGCTAGTTCACAACACAACTTTGAGCACATGAGGTTCCAGCAGCCCTGAAGGATAGCAGAGGAATATTTCCAACATTTCAAACCACATCAGTTTTTTTTTTTTTTTTTCAAACTATCAGTAGAAGTGTAAGAAATACAAAATGGTAATACCTGTATTAATCCTAAAAGATACAGTAAAATGGATTGTCAATTGGTAAAATCCTTAATGTATGTGGAAAAAAACAAGCTATTTTGGTAATTCAGAGAAAAGAGTACAGACAAGGCCACTGAGGTATACTTTTCAGTTGAAAGCTGATTTTTGTTGCCCTCCACATTTTTCATAATGCCCACTGAGAAAATTGAATGACAGTGTCAAACAGGTATTTTCCTTTCTCGTTTAAAGACAAATTACCTTTTTAATTTTCGGCCTCTAGAAAGCAAGGTTCTATTTAATTGTTGCCTATTTGCATTTCAGTATCAGCACAGGTTTTAAAATGAGACTGTTACTCATCTGTGCTCTCTTTACCAACTGGCCAGAGTAGAAAAGCTTCACAGAGCACTGCAGATCCTGGTTACAATGTCAGGGCTTTTTGTGGCTTTTTCTGGTTGGGTTTTATACTCTTTGTCATTACCATGTCCATTTTCAAGGTTAGAGGAAAATGACTACCAAGAAGCAGAGAAGTAACCACTTTCTTGGGAACACAGAAAGTTAAAGATGACTATGATACCGTATCTACCTAGGAACCAAGAAATAGTTTGCAGTTGTTTCTACTCATTTTTGTATCTTGTCAGGGATTTCTCACCTTTCTGGAAGGAAAATGGGCTTATAAATTTCCAAATCTGCAAACAATTCTGACTTACTACCAGCATTTAAAAAAAAAAAAAAAAAAAACTAATTTTTAAGCCAAAAATCTGTACTAACACATGTAATTTCTTAATGTGCCTTAGTTAATTTCTGTACCAATTCAAAGAATGGGACTGCCTGAACTTCCTAACTTCATTAATTACTAAAATCCATCTGCCTATTCTAATGCTAGTCACCAAGAACTAGAATCCATCTCCCCAATAAAAATGAGCTCTATATAGCACTAGGTCTGAATCCCAAAATACAGAACACAAGTATCATTTTCATAAAGCATACAAACAGCTTTCAGGAGAATATAGCTATAAATTCCCTATTTCTTCTCTATTCCCTATTTCTTCTCTCTCTCTCTCTCTCTCTCTCTCTCTCAAGTATATTAGTAAAAAAAAAAAAAAAGTCTTCTTTAAAGAGTATTTCTAACAGCTGAATTACATGATCACATTCCTAATATAGCAATACAGTGACAGATCTACCTGGAAAATCTGTTTGGGGACATACTTTTCATACCCTGTTGGTCAAAGTGCTTGAGCCAGAAAAATACAAAGAAAAAGAAGGTCATCCATGCATAATTAATAATTTTTCTCTAATCTTGGGCAAATTCATAATACTTGAATAAGGCCAAATGCAAACAGAAAATGTCTGTTTAAGCTTTCATTCTGCTACTACAAACATCTGGAAACCTCTGCAACGCCTTCAACTAACATTTTCTTCCTTGATTTTTTTTTTTAAAGTCTAATAAATGGAATGTTTGGTGAACCTATCAACACTTGAGACTTGAAACTCCAAGTACAGTCCAAACACATTGTGTTCAATCACCTTCAAGAGCCATGGGGGTGGGGGGTGGGCCACATGGGTTAGGGGTGGGATGTCACAGGTGGGTAACATTAAGTATAGTGTACAGGAAAGTTTTGTTATTAAAATTGTGTATACTGTAAAAAGTGAATGTCTCTTTCCTTTTAACTCTTCCCCAATAATCTATCAATGCTGGCATGTGCAGACTGAAAAATCATTTGTGACAAACTTTAAGTGTTTTTGTGTTGTATTCCTCTACAATGTCAAATGTGTCTATTGAAAGAGGGCAGCTGGGCATCTATATTTATTCAGAGGTAACAGTAGGCTGAAAAAGTGGTGGTGGAGGCTACCTCTTAGCAGTAAGAAGCTATTGTTCACAAAACTTCGCAAGTGAACAGAAAGCTCACAGGCTCTGGGAATGGCCACTCCTTTTCTCTCTCAGTCCTCTTACACAACACATTGCCACTATAGCCTGCCACTCAGTTGCATATAACTAGAGAATACCACTCCTGGGAAGTCAACAGATGCTAAACCATGTTGGGACCAACAGGTCCCCTCTATGACTTACTCTACCTTGAACGCCAACTCAGTGGGTATGGACTGGAAATCAAAGGAAAGATTTTAACCAGTATTCTTCGGTTGACAGAAGATAAACCCTCACAAAAGAAGCTGTGTCTGAGCAGCACTGGGATAGAAACTGTCCCAACTTCCAGGAAGTGACTGCCAAGAGCCTGCCATACTTGCCAGGATTTCCTTCCTGTGTTCTGGCTGCACAGCAGTACTGTAGGACCAGAAGGAGGAATGATTAAGGTCAACATTTTCCCAACACCCAGGGATGGTAGGATCAGAGGCTGAGAGAGCTCTCACATGAGGAACTTCAGCTATAACCAATGCAGAGGCAGAAGCACAGAACACAATTTTACTGTCAAACTCACTCAGTTTGGCCGGGCGTGGTGGCGCATGCCTGTAATCCCAGCACTTGGGAGGCTGAGGCGGGAGGATCAGTGCGAGTTCGAGACCAGCCTGGGCTACAAAAGTGAGCTCAAGGCCAGTCTGAACTGCATAGCGAGACCCTGTCTCAAAAAGACAAACAAAAAAAAAACAAAAAAAAAAACTCAGTTTGCCCTACAGGGCAAAGGTGGCGGTAGTTTTAAGTTACATAAAAAGAAATTCCAATGCATTATGGAATTTAAAATCAGGACTTAACATAATTCTTACACATTTTAACCTTGAAAAATCACGTAAAACCACACCTGATATATCAGTTAATTTTGCCTATATGTCCACAGCAGTCTTATGTTCCCACCCATACTACATAATAGATTTCTAAGGAAGTTTATTTAAGGAGATTTTTCCTCATTTCTTTAAATACACCTAACAGTTGGGTATTCAAGTCTCCCTAAGAGATAAGTTGTACTACAAATTGACTTTACAAAGGACAAAAAGAAGAAGAGGTGAGGGTGAGAGCTAGAAATTCAGCATAAACAAGAACTCTGATTGGCAGAGAACTATGAACTCATCCTTGTTGAAGTACCACTTTTTTGGGAGGCAGGTATACTATATACTTCAGGCTAACATTGAACTCAGTATGTAGCCCAAACTAGCCTTTAATTCTCAGTGATTCTCCTGCCTCAGCCTCTTGAGCACTGGGATTACAAGTATGCACCGCCACACCTGGCTGGGCACCAGATTTAAAACTGCAGCCCTAGAGAAAATGTTCAGTCTTTTTGCAGCTTTAATGAGACTTCACTGAGAACCATGGGAAAGAGATACAAAAGTCACAATTAAATATGAACTTTACTGGACACCCATTCACAACCGTTTAGAGCAGAATTACTCCATCTTTATGAATAATCTGGAGTAACTTGTTAATTGCACGAATAGTTACAAAATTTTCTGAAAAAATCAGGTAAAAATTTAACTCATTTTTATTAGCTCACCTATTTCATTATCATGAGAAGTAATTTTTTATAAAGAGCAGAATAGATTTATTGAGGGAAAGAAAGCTCCTGTCCGAGAGAGGGACAGGAAGGGGCTCTGGAGTGGGTATCCCCCAGAATAAAACAATTCTTTTAATGAATAAAAACATTTTGCAAGGTGATGTAGCTCAGTGGTAGAATACTAGCTTAGCATATGCAAGATCTGGAGTTCATTTCTCCAACACTCCTCTATAATAAAAAATCTACATATATTTAAAAAAAAAAAAAAAAAAGCCAGGAGCAATGTGCAATCCTGGCTCTTTGGAAACTTGAGGCAAAGGAAGATTACTTGAGTCCCAGAAGTTTCTGACTAGCCAGGGCAACAGAGCAGGAACTTAGCTCAATAAAAAGAAAGAAAAAGAAAGTCAAGCATGGTGGTATACCTGTGTAATCCCAACACTCAAGTCAGCCTGAATGAACTACACACAAGATCTTGTCTCTATTAAAAATACATTAATAAATAATCCAATACAGGGATTTCCCCTCCTCTCTCTCAATGGTACTTGGGATTAAACCTGGGGCCTTTTGCATTGAGCTACATTTCCAGCCTTTTTAAAAACTTCAAGACAGGGTTTCATTAAGTCTCTGTTTATGATTTTCTTGCCTCCAATTCCCAGAATGCTAGTATTACAGGTTAATACCAACACGCCCAGCCAATGCTAGGATTCTCTTTCAAGAGAGGATCTCATTATGTAGTTTAGGCTGACCTCATCCTAGTATATAGCCCAGACAGATCTTGCACTCACTGTGATCTTCCTGCCTCAGCCTCCCGAGTACTGGATTATAGGTAAGTACCACCATATTTGGCCAAATGCAGGAATTCTTAAACCCAAGGGTCTTGGGTATCTTTGAGAGAATGCAAAATCTCTTTAAATTACCTTGTGTACATTCAGAGATTTCACTAGATTTTAAGGGTTTTTATTAATTCAAAATAAAAGGTTAGGAAGCCCTGGTAGGACAATGTAATAGTCCTCTCTAGTATATAACAACTTAGCCCTGATGTTCCTGGTAGCCAAGGCAAAAAGCTAACCCAACAGCTTTCATCCAGTAAAAACACACTGGCTTGTATCTTCTAAGAGAGAGGCTTAAGTAGAAAAGCCTGTAAATTATTTATAAAATGTGGGAAAATTTAAGAATAAGGAAAAAATCTCTATTTCTAGGGAAGTCTTGCAGAACAAGTAGACTAGTACTTCATATAAACTAATGAAAAGCAGCCTATACACATATGCTGCTTGCTTTGTTATACATTAACTTCTGTATCAACTCAAAAATGGAGCCTACAAAGTCTGCAAGAATTAATCAAGACTGTCTTGGCGAAAAACAGATGATGCAACCTCCTTATGCGATCCCAAGTTACAGTTCCCACACATACACAGGATATCCAGAAACTACCACATTATCTTGTAGACTAGGAATACAACTTAAAATTAAAAATTATGTTCCACAGGCTGAGGTATAGCTCAGTGGTAGTGCCTGTCTGTTGTGTATAATACTTTATAATCCAATGGGAAAGAAACAAAGCAAACTACATGGGCAGAAATTTAGCTCAGCTGTGCAGTGCCTACCTGGAAAATGTAAGGTCGCAAGTTCAACTCTTGCACCAAAAGTAACAGCAACAGTATCAACAATAACAAAATCAACTACCTCTCACTATATTAATTCCAGAGAATTATGTTCCATGCAGTACCTCTAGTTTTGCTGTTAATTTTAACTGTTTTCTTTGGTAAGAATGTAAAGATGATAGTAATTTCCTAAGAAAGAACGCATTCTATAAAGCAAACATCCTGAACAGTTAGAAATTTTAACGGTCTTAAAAATTTTAAACTCTCTTATATATCATTACAGAAATCACCTAGGGGCTGGGGAGATAGCTCCATGGCACAAGTGCCTGCCTGGCAAGTACAAGGTTGTGAGTTCGAACCCCAGTGCTACCAAAAAAAAACAAACAAAACAACAACAACAAAAAAAAACCAATCACCTAGATTTTCAATAGGAATAAGTTAAGGACAGCAGTTCAAAGGCCTTCTTTATTTACACTTGAAACTGTAACCCTAAGACAAATCAAATCCTTCAACCTCTCTGCCCTTTTACACCTGAAACAGAAGTTCAGCATTAACTATTTTAGAGATATTTTTCACATAGAACTCTAAGATTTTCACATAGTAAACACTTAAAAAATGTTTGCTGCTTTTAATAGCAACATGGGGAGAACTAAGTGCTACAGATCTACCAGTAGAATGTAATCACATTAAAGATATGTGAAACCCATGTGTTTCTCCCTGAAACTCCCCACTATTTATTTAGACCTTATCTCATTAAATTAATGTGGAACACCCAAAATGAAGATTGACAGAGGTTTCAGTAAGCCTCAACAGGCTAGTTATACTCTTCACACCCAATACTGATATAAAACTGACCACATTATCTCACAGTCAAGATAATCTGCTTTATAAAATTCATAGTATTAGACATGACGTTAGAGTAATTCTAGTGTGCCTCTCCAAGTCAAGGCTAAATTTCTAAAGGTTCAGAACTCCTAAAACCAAAATTTCTTTTAAGCTTCAAACTCTTTCTAAGTCATCTAAAATCAAGTGCTACTTCTTAGATTTCTTGTTCATTAGAATTATATAGAATAACACCTATTACCTACTATCATATATGGATACAATTTTTTTTCAAAAGAAATAAATAATTTCATTGAAGTTTCAGGTTATGACAATTCTACTTTAGGACCCCCACAAGTTTGAGGCCAGCCTGAGTAACACTGGCAATTTAAGGTCAAGTGAACTATATATGGTAAAACCCTGTTTCAAAAGAAAATGCGATGGGGGGGGATCAAATGTAAGGAATAGTAATATAACCTTCAATGATTATGTCCTAAAATTACCTTTCTCAAAAACACAATTTTTTAAGAAATGTACTTAGGACAAGGTCTAGAGGGTCTCACTAAGTAGATCAGACTCTGTGATCCTCCTGTTTTCAGCCTCCCAAGTGCTGAGATTACAGGTGTGCACCACCATGTCTAGTTTCAATCACCATCTCAGCATAACGCAGACACGGGACCAGCACAGCATATGAGGATTGAGCCCCAGGCACTGCACTTGGCCTAAGCAGGCACTTTAGTCCACTGAGCTATCTGATCGGCCCTAAAAACACAATATTTAAATTATTATTTTCTTGTCTGCTTTCTATTTATCTTTCTCCTATCCTACCTACCTCATTGCCCTGAAAGACCCCCCAACCCCTATTCTTAACTGATGCAGGGGGACCAAAGGTCTACTATTTTCATATAACTGTTTCAGGACGCAGGGTGAGGTAGGATGGGATTGTTGGCTCTGCCTAGCCAGAGATCAGAAGTCTCATCCTGACTGATTTAAAGGAAAATGGGTTTTATTGTTTAAAGGACCATCACCTTTTGAAAAAGAGTATCGAGATATTAGCAAGTTTTATCTTATACCCATGTTAAGCAAGCAAGGGCAAGAAAGGTAAAATCTGTGAATACTGTCTCTAAAAAGTTGCAGAAGTCAGATAAAATTTAGGTAGCATTTGGCATAATGTTAGCTTCTATTTGTATTATTTACCCACATACAACAGATGTTTTACAGCACAGATTCTTCCTCTTCAAAGAATGTCCTATTTTAATTATAACAATATTCAAGGAATACAGTGGTACTACAGTTCATGAGCACTTAGCAAAATTTTGTTTGCAAAGTCCACATCTGGAGACAAACACTATCTTGGCCATCTTTCCCAAAATTGTGGAATGAATTAATAAGTTCATGAACCAAAGTATCACTGTACTCTTAAATAAAGGTACTACCATTTTTGTAACCACTTGGCCATTAAATTTTATTGTAAGGGTGGACACCTGGATCTTGTGTCTTATTTTGTAGATTGAAATACCTTATGTAGTGACAAGGTAATATAAACATACAGTCCAAACTAGGTAACAGAAGCAACAAGGCTAACAAGTTACGCCATTTATGTTGGCATTTTTACCCTGCATATGCACATCAGTACAAGAAATCAAATCATGTCTTGAGGGGTATTTCCTGAAAAGCACATTAAAATAACAATGGGAATATACTAAGAGGCTAAAGGATACATTTTTGGAAAGGTTTTTGACAGTAAGCCAGTGCTATAGGTGTGGCTGAATGACATTAGGGAGAGGCTGTTGTAGTGTTTGAAACTCTCTTTTCTATCTAGCCTAGGTTTCTGTTTAAAATTAACTTTCTTTTCCTGTTCTTTTGGGGGGACAGGGGGAGGGGTTCCAGTGGCTATGGCTGCTCAGCCTGCCCTGGAGGAGGGGCTGGTACAACATGTGGTTCCAGGCCTGTGCTTGCCTAAGCAGGCACTTTAGACTACTATCTCACCAGCCCCTAACATTAACTTTCTGCTAGTATTGCTCTAGCTTTTTGGTTATACTTTCCTGCTAGGTGTTTAAGGCCAATGTTAATCAAAATCCATCTATCTATCCATCTATCTTTGTCAAGTTTAGTTAAGGCTCCTCTTGGGGCTATGTGCAGAGCGTCTTAGCTCCTACCAGTAGTTTTTCCCTCTACCACCTCTGTCACTTGCCAGAATGGATTTGCTTGACTACATATGGTTCTTTTTTTGAAACTGAGACAGGAGATGAGGGCATGGCAAAGCTAGCTGGGAATTAGGTGTGACCTCTTAATTATAAAATCTCAAAAAAAAAAAAAAAAATAGCTGGGCGTGGTGGCGCACGCCTGTAATCCCAGCACTCGGGAGGCTGAGGCAGGAGGATCGATGTGAGTTCGAGACCAGCCTGGGCTACAAAAGTGAGCTCAAGGCCAGCCTCAACTGCATAGCGAGACCCTGTCTCAAAAAGACAAAAAGGGGAAAAAAAAAAAAAAAGAATCTCAGTACCCCTCAGCAGAAGCAACATATGTAGAGCAGGTTTTCAATGAGACATCCTAGCCCTGACCTTACTCACAGATGTGTGGGTGATATGAAAAGGGCAGTCCACACTGTTTCTACCACTGTGTTCTCTCTTGCAGTGATCTTCCTGTGTCAGACACTGAAGTGCTGATATTATAGGCATGCACCACACACAGAGCTCTTTATTTATTAGTAGCTAGGGTTTGTTTGGGGATGGGTTTGTTGGCTGCTTGGATTTTTGTTTGTGGACTTTTGACAAGGTCTTACTATGTTGCTCAGGCTGGTCTTCAACTTAAAGCAATTCTGCCTCAGGCCAGGATTACAGGAATTCATCACCACACTCCACTTACTAGTGAGCATTTTAACTGACTGAATTCTTAAAAACAACAAAATGACAACTCTAGGTAGAACAACTGAAAAGGAGTAAGAGGTAATGATTAGATTCAATTTGTAAGCCAGGTAAAGTTGCTCATACCTGTAATCACAGATACTAAGGAAGCTATGACAGAAAGATTACAAATTTGAGGCCAGTCTAGA
>PVJA010037993.1:0-20025 GCA_004027025.1 Myocastor coypus
GGTCTCTCTATGAAGTTCAAGCTGGCATTGAGCTCACTTTTGTTGCGCAGATTGTTCTTTCCTTTTTAGACTTTATTTATTTATTTGTTTGTGTGTTTATGTTATGGCAGGCTCAGCCTGCCCTGTGGGTTGGGCTGGTGCAGCATGTAGTACCAGGTATCAAACTGCAGTCCCTGCAGGTGGCTAAGTTTGCCTAAGGAGGCACTTTAGACTCCTCATCTATCTCGCCAACCAGGTAGAATATTTTTGCTGTACATTCTTCCATGGGATGTAACAATTTTTCGCACATGCTGGTCAACATTTCCTTGCCATCAAGCTGAGTAACAGACTCCATTATAGTCCATTTCTTGGTTGTCCATTGCATCCAAAGGATGTTGAATAATTTGAAAAAAAATTTCCTGCACATTAATGTATTTTGTCTTCTGTCACTTGTGATTGGTGTCATATATTCAAATGCAATGTTTACCCCAGAGACTTGAGTCCTCTTTGTAGTAGTTGTGTATCTTTAGCTCTTCATTTTCCATCTGTATTTTGTTTCAACCATGTATGTCCTTTGAGATACAAGTCCATCTAGTTACTACATGAATGCCAACTACTCCCATCCCCATATCTTCATACCCTGGAAATAATGTTGGCTAAATATATACTAGAGTTAATTTCTGATGCTAACATATTCCATTGACTTCTCTGGCTATCCTCATATAATTACTACAAATAATTGCTATCATGCTGCAGTATGATTTGTCATCAAACTGTTTTAAACATGGCTTTTCAAGATTGTTGTTTTGTTTTAAATATCATATGACACTGTGTACCTTGTTGTATCAAATATCCCATCACTGACCCCCCCCAATAAAAACAATAAAAATCTTTCTACCAGAAATCCATATAAACCTGCTACGTTACATTGGAGTTTAATCCAGGTAATATTTTTACACATCCTGTAAAAACATGAATGAAACTATTGGGAATAAATTTGTTGATATATTTTCTATACCTGTCCCGTGCCCAGAAATTAAAGGGTTATAAAAGAAATTCACTAATTACATAAGTAAATTTTTCCAATAAGTATAAATGAAAATCTATGTAAGAAGCTATTATGGTTTATGTCTAGTTGTCCCCCCCAAAGCTTCATGCAGTCATCGGATGGGGACTTCTAGAGTTTGAGATTTGACTCATGATACACTGAGATTATGTGTTTTAGTACTGGTGGGATTATGAGTCTCAATACTTCTGTGATTATGGGTGTGGCCTATGGCAGATAGGCTGAGGCAGAGAGCCTGAATATAAAGAGAGACAGAGAAACAGACTCCAGCTGTTGCTCTCTGCTCCTCTGGTTGATCTGTTGCCTCTGTTGCCATTGTTGCTGTTCCACCACCATGAGCTGTTGCTCTCTGCCATGTTCCAGTCTGCTTTGAATCCAGCAGAATATGTACTGAAATCCCCAGTAACTGTGAGCTAAATAAAGCTTTACTTTATTTTGAGTGTTGGGTATTTGTCCCAGCAGTGAGTAAAAAGTAACTGAGACAGAATTTGGTACCAGAGAAGTGGGGTTGTTGCTGTGGCTATAGCTGACAATGTGGCTTGTGAGTTTTTGGGAATGACTTATAGGAAGAGATAGGAAAGGTTCAGAGATGTTGCCAACAAGCAAAGCACTGGAAAAGCTTAGGCTGTTCTACTTAGGAGATTCTAGTCAGAATTCAGACCAGAAGACTGGCTTAAAGCCTGGGTATAAAAAAAAATGGCTTATGAGCAGAGATAGCAAATATCTAGAGAGGCTGTCTACTTGCAAAAAACTGGAAAAACTGGCTGTTATGTAGAGGAGATTCTGGTCAGAAGTCAGACCAGTAGCCTGACAGAAGGCCTGCCTGTAGTTACCAGGTTGAGGAGCTTTACGCTGGGAAAAAGGACAGCATTAGTTAAAGGACTCCAGATGATTTGTGCTACAGATTGGCTGAAAGTCTGTCATGATTTGCTCATGTCCACAGACTTTGCCTAAGATTGAGATTGAGCATGGTGGACTGATTAATCTTTCAAGAGATATTTCAAAGTAGCAAACTATTAGGGCAGTGGCATGGTTGTTATTGGCAGCTTTTAGCCAGATTTATTTTGAAAATTAAGAGCTGGGCATGGTGGTTCATGCCTGTAATCCCAACACTCGGGAGGCTGAGGCAGGAAGATTGGTGCAAGTTCGAGACCAGCCTGGGCAACAAAAGTGAGCTCAAGGCCAGGCTGAACTGCATAGCAAGACGCTGTCTCAAAAAGACCAAAAAAAAAAAAATTTGGCCAGAAAGGAAACACCAGGAAAGCTTTGGACTGCAAAAATGGAGCTGAGAGGATCTCCATTGTTGGAAAGGAATCAGAAAAAAGCAAAAGGTGGACTGAGGACAACACAAGAGGCAGCAGCTCTACACCCTTTGCAGTGGTAGAATTGCAAAGGAGAGAGGCGTTGCCTTAAGAAAAAAGCCACACAGATCCAAGTACCAGAATGGTGGCAGCGGCCAAACCAAGTTCTTAAATGGCTCCAGCATGGAAAATATTTTCCTCAGAATTAAGGTCAGAGTGTTAATCAATCCAAAAACTCTACCCCTAAAACCAAGAGAGAAGGAAGTCTAGCTACTGCTCCAGCTGGCAGCAGACCTTGGCATAATCCACGTGACACTGGTTTTGGGTGTTTTCAGGATGTAAGTTTTTTTAGGTTAAGAAGGCTTCCCCCTCGATTTCAGAAAAAGGCATGGGAGGCCAGGCAGTGTGCCTCTGAGAGGGCAGTATATAAAACTGTGAGTGACAAGCCTGTTTAGTGGAATCCCCAAAAGTTTGCAAAACCCAGGAATGTGGATCATGAAAAGAGAGAGCAAAGCAGGTCTAAGAGAGAAGCCATGGAAACTACCACCAAGAGCGCTGAAGGGGCTGACCCTGGTATATCCTTTTGAGCTCAAAACTCAATGCAGAATGTTTTGGATGCTCCAGTTGGAACTATGGGATTTAGTGTTTGTTCTGCTGGATTTTGGACTTGTGTTGTTACCAACATTGTGTATTACCCTGCTGTTTGCAACTTTTTTTTTTAGAATTTTTTATTTTATTTATTAATTTTTTTCTTGTTTCAGAACCTTTATTTGTTTATTCACTCATTTTTATGGCTGGCTCAGCCCGCCCTGAGGGCAGCGCTGGCGCAGCATGTGGTGCTGGGGATCGAACCGCGGTCCCTGAAGCTGCCCAAGCTTTCTCAAGCAGGGGCTTTAGACCACTGAGCCATCCTGCCGACCCTGTTTGCAACTTTTGGATTGACAATGTTTATCTTTTTTTTAAAAAAAAGAATTTTTATTATTTTTTTTTTCTTGTTTCAGAACATTTGTCTGTTTATTCACTCATTTTTATGGCTGGCTCAGCCCGCCCTGAAGACAGGGCTGGCGCAGCATGTGGTGCCGGGGATCGAACTGCAGTCCCTGCAGCCGCCTAAGCTTTCGAAGCAGGGGCTTTAGACCACTGAGCCATCCCGCCAGGCCCCAACAATGTTTATCTTGTACCTTTGAATGTTCAATATGTTTGACTTTTCTTTTATACAAGGGTCCACACATGAGAGTTTGTCTTGGATCTTGGAGGAGACTTGGAAGTTGGACTTTCCAGCGGTGCTGAAACTTTTGGGACTTTGGCAAATCTTCCTGATGGACGAAAATGTCTATTGCACAAAGGAATGTGCATGATACTTCGGGGGTCCAAGGGTGGAATGTTATGATTTATGTCTAGTTGTCTCCCCCAAAGCCTCATGCAATCATAGGGCGGGGGCTTGTACATTTTGAGACTTGAGTCATGATCCACTGGGATTATGAGTTTTAGTACTAATGAGGGTTATCCATCTGAGTATGGCTGGGATTACCGATGTGGCCTATGGTGAAGAGACTGAGGGAGACAGCCTGAATGTAACAGAGAGAGACAGATTCAAGCTCTTGCTCTCTGCTGCTCTTCTTGTTCCATTGCCTCTGTCACCATTGTGGCTGTTCTGCTGCCATGAACTGTTGCTCTCTGCCAAGTGCCAGTCAACCTTTGATCCAGTGGAAAATGGACTGAAACTTCCAGTAACTGTGAGCTAAATAAACCTTTCCTTCACTTTGATTGTCAGGCATTTCTCCCAGCAAAAAGTAAAAAGTAACTAAGACAGAAGAACTACTTTATGACATTTTCAATGGCCTTATAACTTCATTGCGACAAGCAATAGAGATTAAGTTTTACAATCTGTTCAAAGAAAATCTGTATTTAGATAAAAACACTAGTTTTTAAACCTTCAGTGCTTAAAACAGGCAGTCAGCACACTTTCTGGATTTCTAGTTAAACCACTCCATCTATCACTTTAAAGAAGTAGCACTGTTTTTATTCACATGTATGGAATCTCTACAAGAAAGAAATAGAAGAACACAAACCTATGTCTCTATCTATTGAACTTACTTATATTGAACATGTTGGCACACCTCTTGTTTGGAAGAGAGCCTGATATTTGCCTGATTCTGAAATTTATCTGAACCTTTTCTTCTGTCCCAGGCATCACTATCCGGTCCTTCCAATTGCCAGGCCACTGCTGTGCTGCAGAGGATATGCTTGGCCCTGGGAACCCTTAAATCCATGTAAAAGGCCCACCTCCAAGCCATTGTAGCACTGATCATAGACCCTAAAAGAACCCTGGAGCCCTAGCATGAATGCATGAACATCACCCTGGGCACTGTTGGGAGGTACAGCATCCGGGAGGTACAATCCAGGGGAGAAATGAAACACTTGAGGACCTGTGATACAGGTGTTATGGGAAACCCAGCCCCATCTGCTCTGCACCTTTGATTTCTGTCTTAGCTGAGCTGAGCACACTGCTCCAGCATGAGCTCCAACAGCCATGTAGTAGGTCAGCAAAGGCTCAGGGACAGTGAATAGAGTGAAAGCTGCCTGAAACTCTGAGTCAAAATATGCGTTTCCTAATTTTCATTTGATTTTACCCAGTAATTTACACATGACCCATCAGGTACAGGGAAGGAAAAGTAGCAAATGCAATATTTCCTCCAAACCTCATTTCTCCAGCAAGAGGGCAGAGGCAACATTGCCGAGGCCTGAAGTGAGCAACAGACTTACAGATCTCGTGTCCATTTACAGGTGAAATCTGCTGTCCAGAGGGATGTTCAAGGGGGCAAACTCATCAGAGGAGTTGGCAGCGAGATCCAGACCAAACAGATCTGAAGCAAGCTGTGAGCCTGGAGTGCTATGGACATCCAACGTGACCTGCTCTTCGGTTCAAGAAGAGGCAGTAACCAGGGAGAGTGCAGAACTGCAGAGCAAGAAGCACCAGTCTGGTAAGAGGGCCTTTTCTAGCAGGGAGATGAAGCACGGTAAAATACAGAGCTCTCCCCATACACTCAGTCTCCCAGCTACAGACCCACTTCCAGGGTGGCTGCTCCATGTGGAGGTGTTTCCACCCAAATTCATAAAGAGGTGAGAATCTTAACAACATTGTGGATTTGAAACACACAGGGAGGAGCAGACGAGCTCTAACAGTCCCTGTGTGGGCAGCTGAGCAGGCTGGGGCAAAAGGTGACTTGAGGGCACTGATTATTTCATCCCAGTTATCTTCTGCTCCCTGTGGGTGCTGGGACAGAAGAGGTTGTGAGATCACTGGGCCTCTAGAAGCCCTCAGGGAAGCCCAGTGAAGTCCTCCAAGTTCTGTATAGAGGGTGCACTGGTTTTCCTGGGATGGGATCCTCTCATGGTATTCCAGGAGCCAGCTTCAAGCCCAGTGTTTGGGACCTTCAGCTCTGTGGTCATAGCCTCACTAGTGATGTGCGTGCATGGTAAAGCCCCTAACTTGAGGTCCTCAGGCCTTATGGTGCTCAGCATAGTTTTTGGGATGTGCTGTGTAGTAGCCTGTTGCAATGAGTTGAGGAAAACCAAGACATGAGCTAGGTACTGTGGAGTCTCAGGCACCTACACACACTGCAGTTTCAGCATGTACTACATGGAAGCCCCTCTTTATGAGAACTAATAAGACGCTCTGAGAGATACAAGGGTAGGACGAGGTGCCTCTGAAAAGCTCTGCTTCTCCTTGCCATGGAAAACATGAATTTTGTGTGGCCTTTTCCAATTATAAAACATGGCTTACTAAAGAAGCATATATTCATATCACTTGGCATGAATCTTCACACCATAATTGAATAACACATAGATACTAACACTGTAAAGGAACAGCAATGCACCTAGAGTCTTTGTGTCACTGATGGAATATTTCATAAAAGACATACAGGGCATTCAAACAAATGTAAGTACAGTTTATTGACAAATTACAGCTTTTTCAAAGCTGCAGAAGACACCTTGAAAGAGGGCAAGGGCCGCAATGGCAAATTCAGAGAACTAAGTCTCATATTGATGTAACTAACTGGGTCTTTCAAGCATTATCCTTTCCTACTTCACAGGTTATTGCTTTTTGTCACGAGAATTGGGATGTGCTGGCCTATTAGTTCCCTGCTTATTACATAGACTAAGGTTTTCCATCCAGTTTGTTTTGAGAACTTCAGGATCTTTCTACGCCTCACTTGTGGTCTAGACACTGTACTGGCTCTAAACTTGATCAGCATATTCAGATGATGTTTGAATTTCAAGTCAACCCCAGCTACCTGTCTGGTAAATTGCTAATGTTGAACTAAAATGTCTTTGTGTGAATATGTGTCACTGTACATGGGATGAGACACACCTTACCCTGGATTTTTAATCAGGGACTGAATTTTACTTTAATTTCACAGATGTGGAAAGCCATTTTTACACAAAATAAATGAGGAAGTAGAAAGGTAAGTGAGGTGTTAGTATACTGAGTGAGAAAAGTATGACATTAGAAAAGGGTTGGTGTTATATTACATAGATAGATGTTAGTGTGTGTGTGGGGGGGGGGTGTGTTTGCGGTGCTGGGAATTGAACTTGGCACCCTATGCTTGCCAGGCAAGTGCTTATTCTACTCAGCTATCTCCCGAGCTAAATGTTACTTTGAAAGCCACATGTGCAGGATGGTGAGATAGATCAGTGAAGTATGCATTTCCTCAGGCAATGTCTGGAACTAGGGTCAATTCCCTGGCACTACATAATATGCTGGCCCCTCTCATGGAGTCACTGAATGCAGGGCTCTCCGTGCAGGAGTCGTGGCCATGTAATCCAAGCTCTTGGGTGGCAGAAAGCAGAAGGTTCATTAATCCAACCTGCAAAGTGAGATCCTGTATAAAAGAAAGAGAGAGACAGAGAGACGGACAGAGAGGGACAGAGGGAAGGAGAGGAAGAGAGAGATCAAATTACAATAGTATGGAAGATATTTTCCTAGACTCTTTTCCTCTTCATGTTTGTTTTGTTTTCTTTTCTTTTTTCACATCCAGGGATTGAAGTCAGGCCTTTGTAGATGCTTATTCTACTGAGCCATCTACCCAAGCCTTCTCCATGTTATTTAGTCAAGTGCCACATTTCTTCTATTTAGCACTATATTTTATTCTTAATTGGCATTATTTTTCTTAATATCATATACATAAATGTTTTATTTAATACCACTCTTGGTCGTGTCTTAAAATTATTTCCTCTGGTTTTTATAGCCTTTCTTCTTTGTCTACTTTGCTTCTCTAAAAGTATCATTTAATCTTTAGCTTAATTAAATACAATTAATTCCTCATTTAAACATTTATTTGATATCCATGCAAAATTTGTTAACTCATGTTGAAAATTTCACCTGCTAAATTTTCTTAGAAAGTTTTGTGTCTTCAGCTTTGCTGTTTGTACAAATGATAAACTTTGAGTTAATCTGTAGATGTAATTCAAAATTGCAAGAAACATTCTCAGATTATTTTTGCTCAATAATTCTTCCATTATTACTTTTAAAATTTCACTCATTCCCCATAAAATTTCCTTGACAAATAAGTCAAATATAAGCTAGCCATGTAAATGTAGGTCTATTTTTATATGGTACATTGTTTAATTTATCTAAATGTCTACACATTAAACCAACACCATCTTCACCTATTAGAAAAGCTTCACTAAATCACAGAGAAGGTACAGTGTACTACCTAAGATTTTTCATCTTTTTCTGAATTTGTTTAGCTATTTGAAGTGTTTTATTTGCATTTATAAGTATGCCAGCTTCACTTTTTCGCCTAAATACATTGGGATGTTAAATGGGGTGGTCGTTAAAGATTGCACCAAATGTATAAATACAAATGTTAAGAATTGAACTAATATTACTGTGTCTTCCAATCCACGAAGTTGTCCTAACTCTACATTATTTATACTCTTAATAAATTTCAATGTTCAAAATACTCCCAAAATCTGTGTATATTTTATTCAATTTATCCAATATTATGTAAATTTTGGCGATATTATAAAATGTTTTCATTTCAATATCAAATTACTGCAAAGCCATGATACAAACATATTCATTTTGCAACCAAGGAAAATTTAGGAGTGTCCATGACATGTTTACATCGGTATACGTGAAAATAGCCAAACAACCAGCCTAGATTCAGTCAACTCTAATTCAGGATATGAGTCAAACAGAGATTCAACCAAATAGGAAATAGAGGGGCCCAGCGGGATGGCTCAGTGGTCTAAAGTGCCTGCTTGGGAAAGCTTGGGCGGCTTCAAGGACGGTGCTTCGATCCCCAGCACCACATGCTGCGCCAGCCCTGCTCTCAGGGCGGGCTGAGCCAGACATAAAAATGACTGAATAAA
This sequence comes from Myocastor coypus, assembly GCA_004027025.1. Lineage (NCBI taxonomy): Eukaryota > Metazoa > Chordata > Mammalia > Rodentia > Myocastoridae > Myocastor > Myocastor coypus. Next base: position 8,728 of record PVJA010037993.1, read on the forward strand.
CAAACAAAGGTTCTGAAACAAGAAAAGAAAGGAAAAAAATAGGAAATAGAAATGGGACATGAGCGCTACAGGTGCAGCTGCTCCTTAGAGCCCATGGCTACACAAGGCACTGTGTTCCATCCCACCAACATCAATTAAAGCAAAGCAAAGCAGGGCTGATAGATGCTGCAGTAATAATTAGGAAAAAATGAACTAAAAAAAAAAAAACAAAGATTCTGCAGTAGAAACCAAGCCACGTAAAATGGACCAAAATCGAGAGGTCACAAGAACACTTTAAGGTATTTGATTCCCTGCCAAAGTGTTGAGATTTCATAGTTGTTACTGTTGTATTCATCTGCTAACTTGAGCTTCCACCTAATTAAGAAGGTAATTACTATAATTTAAATACAAATGTAGAAACTTCAAATTTTCTATTTTTTAAATTTGAATAAAAATAAGGACTCAGTATCATAATTTTAAGAGAAAAAAATCTATGGACAGGAAATTAGTTATGTTCCAGATAAAAATTCCAAAAGTGTTACTAGAGCTTTCCTCTGGTCTAGTCAGACCTCCTTATGAAAGATCCTCAATTAGGCTTTAAGATCTCCACCTTGTGAGGAGACAGCTGGGCCGCAATCACAGGCTGTGGCAATGGTTTCAAATTTCCCAAGTCCAACTGCTCTGGCCTTCTGCACCTCACCCGGGGCGGTGGTCTCCTAGAGAGTCCCTGACTGATGTGCTGACAGTGCCATCTAACGACCAACAAAACGGGGAACTAATGCAAGCTCTCTGGAAAGTTCTGAAATGCGATGGCGGGCCAGGGACAAATCTCTGTGCTTCTTGGACAGGACTTGTTTAAAATACTTCCCAAGTGGGAGGATGTGAATCATGATTCCTCTATAGGTGCAGGGAAGACAGGCTGTGCCCATCTCCTCGCACACATAACACGAGGGTGAAAGGTAAAGCGCGTCCTGTGTAGCGGAAGTAAAATAGTTATTTGTAGAAAATTTGATGACCTTGCACTGTTATATTTAGCCTCGAACAAGTGTTCTTAGGGATATTGAAACTTTTTTTTCTTCAAACAAGAAAATAGACAGTGCTACTTAAGCCTAATGTAACGTTTTCAAAATCCTTGCCTTGTTAATTTCTCACATCTTTGTTTTATTTCCACTTTTGCCTGGCAGGGAACCGAACTCAAGCACTTGGCATTTGGTTGAGTAGCATTTGTGCCACTATGCTATCTACCCAGCTTTAATGACGCAATGTTAATTTTCTTTTTATTACTTTTATTCCTGTTTCAGAACCTTTGTTTGTTTATTCACTCATTTCCATGGCCGGCTCAGCCCGCCCCGAGGGCAGGGCTGGCGAGCATGTGGTGCCCGGGATCGAACCGCGGTCCCTGAAGCCACCCAAGCTTCTCCAAGCAGGCGCTTTACACCACTGAGCCATTCCGCAGGGCCCCCGTGACGCAATGTTCAAATCCTGTAGTTTCTCGCGGACATCCCACAATTGTAAAGCGCGCTCCAAGGACTGTTGTCAGAGCTTCCGCATGGGAGCGGCTGCGCGCCGGAAATACGTTGTCGCTCTGCGCAGAAATTTGTGCCATGGCGAGCTTAAGCGGCGAAGTGATCCGGTTTAATGTTGCCGCTCCTCTTTCGCTGCCAACAGGGTCTTTTCCACTTCTAATTCCCTATGTAGCATTTATGTTGGCACCTGCAATTCCCCCTTGCCGCTTACATGTTAAACATCGTAGCCTGTAATTTCCCCTTTAGGCTTTTGTTTTAAATCATTGTCTTAGCTCTTGTTCTTCAACATTCTGTTAACAATAATGATTTTTTTTCCCTAAATAATATCAGTTTTCTAAAACAGTCCACCTTTTTATGGCTATCAAAAACAGTCCGGCAGGGGAAAACCTGAGGCTATAATTTTATACCCTTTCACAACGAATGATTTTAGTTTTCACTGTTCTCTTTGGTCAGGTTCACTCCAGTAAGGCTTTTGCCAAAGGGCCAAGCTGGTCCTGAACTCCGTCTGATGCCCAGGCTAGTCTCCAATTCAGAGATACCCCGGTAACAGCCTCTGGAATACTGGCATTACAGGTGTGTACCACAATATCTGGCTGTTGATTTAAGTTCAAGTTTTCAACATTCATCCAAAATTCTATTTATTAGTAATAAATTTATTGGGTGCCCTTTCTATTGAAATACTGTTCTCTTTTACTTTTTACTTGGCCTTTTTTTCTCTATACTCTACTTTTTCTAACTTTTCTAATGGTTAAAGGAGATTTAAATGTGAGGACTATTAGATATTTAAAAGTGAATAATGCACGTTATATGTTCAGTTATTTGAAATAATTCTACTTACATTTTTAACAGAAAGTACATGGTAAAACACTTCTCATGACATTTTTATTTTTAAATTTTTTAAAAAATTTTTTTCTTGTTTCAGAACTTTTTTGTTTGTTTGTTTCTATGGCCAGCTCAGCCTGCCCTTAGTGCAGGGCTGGCGCAGCATGTGGTGCTGGGGATCGAACTGCGGTCCCTGCAGCTGCCCAAGCTTTCCTAAGCAGGCGCTTTAGACTACTGAGCCATCCTGCCAGGCCTCTTCATGACATTTTTATACAGCTTAGGAGAAGAGCTTTTTCTGTACATCCTGACTTCCCCTACTCCATCACTCTATAACAGATGATTCAAGCCCTAAATATCATAAATGCTTTTCCCATAGACCCTTCTGTTTTGCATGAAATGCTAACCTGCCCAGCTCGAGATTCTGTCTCTCTTCGTTTGATTTTTCCTCTTTGCCCTGTTTGTCTTCTGTATCCTCTTCTTCTTGCTCTTCCTCCTCATATTCTTCCTGCTCTTGTTCCCCTCTTCGTCCTTTTTCTCCTTTCTCTTTTTCATAGAAAAAACTTTTTCTAACCTATTTAGATGTCACCACGTGTGTGGGGGGAGCCATGTACATAAGTGTGGTTAAGGGCCATGTTGTCGTCTTGGCCGCTGCTCACCTCTAAAGCCTGGGTGTCAAAGCAAGCTCAAATTTCATATAAACAAAGGTGCCCAAGGTTCCCTGAACACCTTTACTGTATTCACCAATGTGGCTTTGAAGGTGCCATGTAGTGTCTGTTCCTGCACCCAGTCACTTCATTGTTTACAGGAAATAGCAGTGGAGAAAAGCACAAAAGTCAGTTATTTTTGTTCTTAGTTAGACTGGTTTTATCTAAGTTTCATATTGTTTGGAATTTTTAGAGCAACTTAGGCAGCATATAAGAAAGAATGGCAGTGTCCATAAATGGCACATAGATTTTCTGTATTCCTTGATGATGTTATTAGTTTTCGGTGGGCTTATGTGCAATCACTGAGGTTGTCCATCCTAATACTTTAAAAAGAGTAATGCATGCTGAGAATAACAAAAAAGGAAATGGAAAAACTTAGCTGTAAAGAAAAGTTCATTTATGCCTCTGATTCCTATGAGGAAAAATTATACTAATTTGCTACCAACATTATGTTTGATGTCTGCTTTTCTGTCTATAATGTATAAATATGCAATTCTGGGTTGGTCTTATGCCTCAGTGGCACAAGCACCTGCCTGAAAAGCACAAGGTCCTATCTTCAATTTCTCTTAGGAAAAAAAATATGTATATATATATATGTATATAATATATACATATACACAATCTCTCTATCATTAAATTTGTACTATTCTATGCTTTGAGACAAAATATTGAGTGATAGTTATAAAACCGTGGTCAGGACCTTCAGTATCATGTGATGTACAAGGACCATAAATACCAGATTTTTCATATGCATTTACTTGTTTTATTCATTTATACTTCCTTTACTATGTCAACATTTTTATATATTATATAAAATATTATTATATATTATTATATATTATTGCACTGGGTAAAGGATAATGAACATGAAATCCCTTCCTTTCCCTAGTCAGTTGAGATTTTTTTTTTTTTTTTCAGTACCAGGGCTCAAACTCAGTACCTTGTGCTTGCCAGACAGGTACTTACATCACTGAGCTATACCCCCACCCAGTTGAGATATTTTCATGCGGGTTTTGTTTTCAGTATCTGGGACTGAATTCAGGACCTGGCACTTGCCAAGCAAGCACTTATTCTACTGAGCTATCTCCCCAGCCCCTGGGTTCTTTTTCTTTCTTTTTAAGTTTAACCATCATTCCTGGCAGTAATCTGTTTTACTGAGTTTTAATATTTTTTTATCTGATACTTAAAATTATTTAAAATATACACTTTGTGGGCTGAGGCGATATCACCATGGCACTAGTGCATGCCTGGCGAGTGCAAGGTCATGAGTTCAAACCCCGGACCCTCAAAAAAATAAAATAAAATATACACTTTTTTAAAAAAGAATTTTTTATTTATTTATTTTTTTTTCTTGTTTCAGAACCTTTATTTGTTTATTCACTTATTTCTATGGTCAGCTCAGCCCGCCCTGAGGGCAGGGCTGGCACAGCATGTCGTGCCAGGGATCAAACCACAGTCCCTGAAGCCACCCAAGCTTTCCCAAGCAGGCGCTTTAGACCACTGAGCCATCCCTCTGGGCCCCCAAAACATACACTTTTATGTCAGATTGAAAAGGAGATTTTTCTGTACAGTATAAGAATTTATCTGCACTCAGAAAACATGGTCATGTTGGAAATTGTAGGGTTTGTTGATGATACATTTGCAGATGAGAGTTGTTCAAGAAATAAAAGTAAACTGTAGGTAGATACTGGCTAACCTGAAATAAATCACAACATTCTAGCTAAATAATGCTATTGACAAAAGCAAGGGTGATAAGTGATGACTACCCATGACGAGAGAATGGATCATCACCCCGGAGAATGATGGCTACCAATGAATGTGGCTTTAACTTATCAGGGCTCTTCCTCAAAATGGATTACATAATGAAAGATACCTGTTGATGCAGAAGAAATCTTAGAAATTTGATTAGAATTCAGTAAACCAATCTCTTTGATTTCCAAGTGTTCAAAATTATTATAGTTATTATATAAGAGTAACAGAATTTTAGCTATGACTTATTAGATCTTTGATGTCAAGCTTTGCTGTGAAATAGAAAATACGTATCCAGTGTGTTCACTGAATCTATCTTTTGTTTTCATAAGGAAAACAATGAAATCTGTTTGTGTTCTTTATTTTTTCTTTCTTATTTATCTTTACAGAATCAGGAATTGAACTCCAGCCCTTGCACTTGCCAGGCAAGAACTTATTCTACTGAGCTATCTCCCTAGCTACCCCTATTTGCAAGCTTAAGGCAAGCCAAGTGTAGCCAGTGGGCCTGGAATCACAGAATTCCTCAGGTAGGAGGAGCAAGGGCAATGTGGGCTACAGAGTGAGTGTAAGACCAGGCAGGACTGCACTGTGAGAGCCTAGCTCAAAAGTCACCAACTACCTCCCTCACTAAACAACAGCAATGAGCTCACAAGTATCTGCACAGAGTACTCCCTGCCTACAGAGATCCTGCTGCTTACCCACACTGAGATGAACATGATTACATGCTTTCTCTTGCTAGCTGCCCAAGCCCACATTTTGTGCATCAAACGGTGAGTGTTTCATATGTGACATACCTGTATTGCAATCCCACTAATTCATTTGTCTGTGTGTCTGTGGAGGCCTTCATGCCACAACAGCAAAGCTCATAGCTATAAGAGAGCCCTGTAATACACAAAGCCATGTAGTGGTCAGTCTGCACCCTGGTAGGTCAGTCTTTGGATTCCTAAGTAGAATGGCATTCACCCTCATGCCACTGGAGAGACTGGGTAGCATTTTAAGTTCATAAAGTATTGTAAGGCCAGGTGTGGTGGTGCATGCCTGTAATGCCAGCACCTGGGAGGCTGAGGCAGGAGGACTAGTGTGAGTTCGATGCCAGCTAGGGCTACAAGAGTGAGCTCAAGGCAAGCCTGAACTTCATAGCAAGACCCTATCTCAAAAAGAGGAAAACAAAGAAACAAAAATAAAAAACAAACAAAAAAAGAATTGTAACGAATCCCTTTTACAGTCATCTTTTCTGGCAGTTTTGTACATTTCTAGATTTCTTTTGGCTTGCCTGTTAAACCTTCATCAAAATTTAGCTTATGTTCAGGGTGAGGGGTCAACAGACGAAGAGAACAAAGACAAAACTAAGGAGGGAGAGGGGCTATGTCTCAGTGATAGAGTATTACTTGGTGAGGGCCAGCCACGTTCTTGTTCAGTCTGCACCACAACCACACACAAACGCACACACACACACACACACACCTGCTTGCACCCCTCCCCCCGACACACACAATGTGTAGTAGCCCCAGTCTCTTGGATCTACACTTTCTACAAACACTACAAAAAATTTATCTTTATTTGGATCTCCAAGCTCACTTGGCTGCCTTGGTCACCATTGTAATTGGCAGCGCTGAGGACTGGAGCAGGGGAGATTGAAGAAAGAAAGAAATTGCAGACTCAGCTTCCTTTTCAGTCCTGTGATTACAACCAGAGGATATCTAGAACTTTCTCCATACACTAAGGAAATTAATTGTGGCTTTCTGATGTCATAATTCAAGATAAGACATTAAAGAAAAAGTGCAAACCGAAAATATCTCCAATGCAGGGCTATTTAATCATAATAGTACTAGTTTTAGGGTTTTTTTTTTTGTTTTGGTTCTTTAGATTTTTTTCAGATCTTTTTTGAGTTTATATTCATTTTCTTTTTTTGTCTTTTTGAGACAGGGTCTCACTATGCAGTTGAGGCTGGTCCTGAGCTCACTTTTGTAGCCCAGGCTGGTCTCGAACTCACATCAATCCTCCTGCCTCAGCCTCCCGAGTGCTGGGATTACAGGCGTGAGCCACCACGCCCGGCTTCATTTTCATTTTTTAAAATTTTATTTTAAAGAGTAAAAATAGCAGAAACAAAGATAGAAAAAACGGTAACAAGTAGGAATACATATAGTACAAAATTTCAAAACAAAAATTTAACAATGGTTGCATTACATATTTTCATCATCAAATCAGCATAAACAGACGTAGGTATGTAAGACTGCTCAAACAATTAACATTAACACTTTCGATAAACATTCCTTTTTTATTTATTTTTTTAAAGAACTTTATTTTATTTTATTTATTTATGTTTTTCTTGTTTCATAACCTTTATTTGCTTATTCACTCATTTTTTTAGGGCTGGCTCAGCCCGCGCCCTGACGGCAGGGCTGGCGCAGCATGTGGTGCCAGGGATTGAACCGCGGTCCCTGAAGCCGCCCAAGCTTTCCCAAGCAGGCGCTTTAGACCACTGAGCCATCCCGCTGGGCCCAACATTACTTTTTTTAAAACTCTTCCAAGTGCATTTTGTATTTAAGTCACTCTTCTAAAAAAAGAAAAATTATAGGGGTTGAGAATCCAAAAAAACGCAAGGTCCTGAGATTGATTCCTGGTGCTGCCAAAAATTAATTAATTTATTTATTTATTTATTTATTCTTTTGAGTCCATAAACTAGGGAGACTATAGGATATTTGAATAGGTAGGTCTGGTTTATATCACTTATGAGTATACATTCAAGACACATCCATTTATATATGAAGTCTTTTAGTTTATCATTCCCTATAGCTCAGTAATATTCCATTTTATGAAAATACCCCATCATTTTCAACTATTCTTCCGATGATGGGCATTTTGGTTGTTTCCAGGATTTGGCTATCACAAATTGTGCTGCTATAAGCATAGGTGCACTGATATCACTATGATATGATGTTTTCAGTTCTTCTGGAAAAACTCCCAGTAGGGGGATAGCTGGATTGAATGGGATTTCCAGCTCTAGTTTTTTAAGGAGTCTCCACACTGCTTTCCATAATGGTTGCACCAGTCTTCATTGCCAACAGCAGTTGGGAAATATTCTTTTTCCCCACAGTCTCTCCAACATTTGTTGTTGGTTGATTTCTTTATGGTAGCCATTCTATCTAGGGTGAGGTGGTATCTAAGTGTTGTTTTGATTTACATTTCACGAATGTCTAATGATGTGGAGCATTTCTTCATGTATTTATAGATCTGTTGAATTTCTTTCTCTCAGAAATGTGTGTTCATCTGAGATGCCCATTTCTAGATTGGATCTTTGAATTTTGGGACCCTAATGGCTTTTAGTTCTTTATAGATTCTAGAGAGAAGACCTTTTTCTGAATACTTACTAGTTAAAATCTTTTCAAAATTTCTGGGTTGACTTTTCACCCTGTTGATAATTTCTTTTGACATGAAAAATCTCAGCTGGAGGATGTCCCATTTGTTGATTCTTTCAAGTACTAAACATGTATTTTGATTCTTGTCCATGAGCTCTTTGTCATGAACTCTTCGAGATTTCTTCTGACATTCTCATCTAATAGGAGATTTAGGCTCTTTTAATATTTAGATCTTTAATTCTTTTTTGATTTTAGTTTAGTGCATGGTGATAGACCTGGGTCAGGTTTTAGTTTTCGACATATGGAGAGCCAGTTCTTCCAGCACCACTTGTTAAAGAGGCTATCTTCTAGCAATCATGTTTGGCCACTTTGTCAAAAATAACGTGACTGAGTGGAGTTTTTTATTTGTTTGTTTTTGTTTTTATTTTGTCTTTTTGATTGTAAGTATGGGTTTTCCTTATTTTTGTTTTGTTAGAGAAGGTCTTGCAATGAAATTCATAGTGTCCTGGAACTAACGATGTGGCCTAGGATGGTTAGTATTGTGAGTTGATGTTACCATTACTGGCTTCAAGGACCCCATCCAGGGACAAGAACATTATCCTTGCCTTTAGGCAAATGAAGAGGGCGAAAACCTCAAAACCATTTGGACAACAGGAAGAATTAGTCATCTGCACAATGTCCATTTTTATATGTGTGCCTTATCCCTTATCCATTGTTATCATCCAAACTGAAAGTGATTTTCCAGAATTGAAATTATCATAGCATTCATGCTTAATTTTCTTCATTTACATTTTTGCATTCATTTTTAGCAGCAATTTGTCATAGCTAAATATGTGAAACAACCCAAATATCTACCAACTGAGCAATGTAGAAAAGAGACATGATGTATTTACATGATGAAGTATAAATACAAAAAGAGATATAAATACAAAAAAGATAAATTCAGGCTTTCTACTGGTAAATGGATGCATAGAGATTATGCTCATGAGTAAAATCCTCATGTGTGAACATCCTGTTGTGTCACTAGTATAAGAAACTGAAATAGTAAACAAAATAAAGAAGATACAACAGATACTGTGAAATGAATCAGATTACTCACAAGAAAGAACAAATTAAATGAGGGGAAGAAGAAAAATACACCATATAAATATAGGCCTTTTGCTGGATAGTACATCGTTCAGTTTATCTAAATGTAGTAAGTAGCATAAGCCAACACCACTTGACACTTATTAAAAGTGCTTTAGTAAATAAGAGGCATAGGTACAATGTACTCTCTAAGATTGTCTTCCTTTTCTAAGCTTGTGTAACTATTCAAAATCTTTATTGCTCATATAATTTTGATAGTTGCACTATTTCACCTAAATACATAAGAACATACAATGCAAAGGTATTTATATATTTTACCAAATGTGTAAATGCATTGGAAATATTAGGCCTCATAGCCTCCCACTTCATGAGGTTGTTCCATCAATTTTATTTTTTATTTTATTTATTTATTTATGTATGTATTTATTTATGTATTTATTTTTACAGGACCAGTGTTTGAACTCTTGACCTTGCACTTGCCAGGCAGGCACTTGTGCCACAGAGCTATCTCCCTGGCCCCCCGTGAATTTTATTTAATCTATCACAGAAGCAGCTCTTTCATTCATTACTCTTGTTATTTTCTTAATCACAAGTATGTTAGTTTCTGTTCTGCTCTGTATATTTTCTCCCATTTTTGGGTTTTGCGCTTGATTTGCTCTTATTCTTAGAAGCTTGAGGTATTATATCATGGTATTTATTTGTTGTCCTAGTGTGCAAGTTTCCCACAATAAAATTCCCTTGAAGACTGCTTTCACTGAATCCCACAAATTCCCTTAAATTGTGTTTAAATTTTCATTTGCTTGAGATGTTGTTTAATTTCTTCTTTAACTTTCTGTCTTAGTTAATCTTCTATCATTGCTACAACAAATACCCAACATCCAAAATGAAAGAAGCAAAGGTTTACTTAGCTCACAGTTACTGCAGGTATCAGTCCGTATTCAGCTGGCTCCAAGCCTGAGTGAACCATGGCGGATAGCAGCAATTCATGGCCAGGACAGCAACAAAATGGTGACAGAGGCAACCCACCAGCCAGGGCATCAGAGACCAACAGTGTGAGTCTCTCTTTCTCTCTTTCTATTATATTCAGGCTCTCTGCCTTAGGATATCTGCCCTAGACCGCACCCATAGTTCAAGCAGTACTGAAACACATAATCCCAGTAGATCATGAGTTAAGTTTCAAACTCTAGAAGTCCTAGCCCCATGATTGCATGAGGCTTTGGGGTGACAACTAGACATAAACCATAACATTCCACCCCTGGACCCCCAAAGTCTCATGCACAACCCTTAGTGCAAGAGACATTTTACTCCATAAGTAACAGTTGCCAAAATCCCAGCAGTTTCAGCTTTGCTGGAAAAGTCCAACTTCCAAATCTCCTCTAAGATCCAAGGCAAACTCTTCAATGTCGTCTCCTTTATGAAAGAAAAGTTACACAGATCTAACATTCACAGTCACAGAGAAATACTACCATTCCAAAAGTTGCAAACAGCCGGGCATGGTGGCGCACGCCTGTAATCCCAGCACTCGGGAGGCTGAGGCAGGAGGATCGGTGCAAGTTCAAGACCAGCCTGAGCTACAAAAATGAGATCAAGGCCAGCCTGAACTGCATAGCGAGACCCTGTTTCAAAAAGACAAAAAAAAAAAAAGTTGCAAACAATGGGGTACTACAAAACACTGGGACCAGCATATGTCCAAAATCCACCAATGTATATGTTAAATCCCATAGTTCCAACTGGAATATCCAAAGCGGTCTGTGCTAAATTCTGAGCTACAGAAGCCTTACATGGCTCCACCCCTACAGCACACCTGGTAGTAGCTCCCATGGGTTCTCTGTTAGGCCAGGTTTGGGTTTGCTCCCTCTTTACAGTTTCAATTAGACCATCCATGTTTCTGGTTTTTCCAAACTTTGGGGGTTTCCACGGAATTGGCTTCTCACACTCTGCTTCACACACTGCCCTCTTAGGGGCACACTGCCAGCCCTCCCAGGCCTTCTTCTGAAATCCAAGTGGAGGCCTTCTTAATCTTAAGCTAACAACTCTTTTTTTTTTTTTTTTTTTTTTTTTTTTTTTTTTTTT
>PVJA010037994.1:5725-20116 GCA_004027025.1 Myocastor coypus
AAAAAAAAAAAAAAAAAAAAAAAAAAAAAAAAAAAAAAAAAAAAAAAAAAAAAAAAAAAAAAAAAAAAAAAAAAAAAAAAAAAAAAAAAAAAAAAAAAAAAAAAAAAAAAAAAAAAAAAAAAAAAAAAAAAAAAAAAAAAAAAAAAAAAAAAAAAAAAAAAAAAAAAAAACTAGAAAACAAAATGAAGATATAAAGTACACAAACTGAACATCAGTCAGTCAAGATATTGTCTCATGCAAATGGCTTTTTAAAAAAAATCCATTTTAAGAGAAAGAAGGTAAAATAGCAATGCAATAGTTTCAAAATAACAGTGGAATGGTTACAATTAATACTATGCATATTGTTGTCTTTATAGTAGTTATTCGTAGGAAAAGGTGCAGGCTCAGAATCTTGTCTAAACAATATTACTGAAAACTTCTATTCTCAATGAACTGACAAAGTTACTGTTTATCTATCCTAACTCTGTTGTGTATACATATATATTTTTCATTTTAAATACTAAAATAAAATATTAAATAAATAAGTTTCTAATACTAGGAGAAAATATTATAATATATCTTATAAGTAGATTGTAAGTCAGAGATACAGTATGAATCATAAAATAAAATATAATTAAATAATATTCTGAAAATTAATTAAATGTTAATCATTAAAATCAAATATTTCAAAACAATATTCCAAAATTCAAATCAAATCATGCTTCCAATTAGAGGTCAGAATGTTGTGTATCATATGTACAAATCTGTAATCAATTCAGAGTACTTGCAGAGTATTTGAATAGGTGAATATATACAAAGATATCAACTAAGAAAAAGTTTCCATGGTAGTAAAGAATTACTAAGAATAAAACATAACATGAATACTAGAATTGCAAATATATGACCAGAAATTCTAACATCTTGGGGATAGGATATCACACAAAGTTCTAGTATGTCATGTACATGGACAGTGTCCATAACACTTACTGGTGGTCAGATGTCACTTGTAGGACAGATCTACTGCTATTTCCTTGATATCCACCCTTTAGATCCAGACAGAATCATGACCCATAAGATGCAGGAGAAGTCCATTTGTAGAATATGCTGACGGACATATTCTGCTGCTGTATATAAAAGAATAGTTAAAAAAAAAACTGCTTATGTATGCCTCCTTCTCTCCTGTGTTTAATTACTTGCCTTATTTTGTGGGTCCTTTCCATTCTCCTTCATGGAGTTGTGGCCATTCTGATCCTTTTGTAGAATATCTTTTAGTAAACTATACAGGGTTGACTTTGTCATCATGAAATTCTTTAGTTGTTCTTTGTCCTGGAAGCATTTCACTTCTCCACTGAATTTGAAAGAGTTTTGCAGTCTTCTGGACTGGAATTTGTTTTCTTGCAAGACTTGAAGTACTTTGCTCCATGCTCTTCTTGACTTGATCATTGTAAGGACAAATATGCCATTATTCTAATGTGTTTTCCTTTAAAAGTGATATTTCTTTTTTTGTAGCAGCTTTTAGTATGCTGTTCCTGTGCTGAATTTCTGGGATCTTGATTATTATATGTGTGGGTGTGGTCTTAATTAGGTTGATGTTATTTGGAGTTCTGTATGTTTCAGTTACTTAATGTCAAATTGTTTCCCCATATTTGGGAAATTTTTTGCTATTGCTTTTACCCGTATTCTTGTTATATCATTTGTACAGACTCATTCTTTCTCATTGATTCCTATTAGTCTTACATTGTTCATGTTTGCATCATCTGGCAGATGTTGAATTATTTTTTCTTGCATCCTTGTTGTTACTAAGAGACATTTTCTTACCTCTTCGCTAGCTGCAATGGTGTCTTTAAGGTCTGAAAATCTATTTTCACTTTCATTGAAATGGTCTTACTGGCTTGTGATTTAGGTTTTAAATTCCTATGTAGCACTTTGAATCTGCTTCATACATTCTATTACTTTCGTATATTGCTCATTCAAGGATTCCATCATTTTTCTATTCTCTATTTTTTTACCATTGTCTTTAGAAGCACTTAGTACTTCTTTTATAATAGGTATTATTTTTTTTTTACTTCAGAAATTATTTCTGATCTGATTTCATCTATGCCTTTCTGCAGTTGTTTCTTTAATTCAGACACTATTATTTCAAATATTTCAGGTGTGTGATTTCCAATTTCTTCTATGCTATTGTTTCCTGCATTTGTTCTGGGTGAGCTTGGAGCCTGAGAACACATTTTGCTCCTTCTCTTAGTCATTTTGAATAGCTCTGCCTTCTGACCTTTGGTGTTGAGCTTTGGTAGTGTTCTGACCTTCGCACCAGGTCCGGATCTACGAAGTTCAAAGTCATCCAGGTGGGTGTGGCTTGGATCTGGTTTCTCAGCACCATTTCTTCCTGCTGAAGCCCTTGGAGGTGAACCTGCTATGCCATTCTGGCAAGATGTTCTGCCCCTGGATCAGCTGGGTGGGTCTTGTCTCCAGCCTCTCTGCAGAGAGTTCTGCAGTGGTTTTCCACACTGGGCACACTGGGTCTGGTTGCTGGGTCAAATGAGTTTCCGGCTGCCCCAGAGTGGTCTACATCACATGCTGGGCCTGGTTGCTGGATTATATCATGCACACACTGCTTTCTAATTTTACTGTTGGGAGTGCAAAAGAAAAGAAACCAAAAGTGGACAGACCTTGAGACCATAATACTGAGTGAAATAAATTATAGAAAGATTAATGGTTTTTCTTACATGGGAAATCTCAAACATAAACAATCTAAAGACCAAAATGATTGGGGAAAATGTAAGAAATTCAAAGACAAACTTGGTGAAAGAGAAAGAGGACTTGGTGAAGATGTGGGCAAAGAGGACAGAGGAGGTAAAGATGGGTAAGATGCAAGAGGTGTCTTTAGGGTACCGACTCCTGAAGATTAATGCAACTACCATGCATTTCAAACACAGCAACAATTTAAAAACTTAAAATTAGAAATAAGTAAACAATTCTAATGCAAATTCTCTTCTGAGACTCAAACTATTAACTGAGAGGTCCTGTAAAACATTTGTGAAAATTTAATAATTTCAACATAAAATGGCCCAGTGTAAACATTCTTAGAAGTGAGTTATAGGAAATAGGAACCAGACCAAATCAAGACAGAATTTGACTGCACTGAACACTCAATTCTGCAGCTCCATATGAGGCTTGTGGGAAATGCGCTGGCGATGCATTAACTCCACGGGGGTGTTATGGACCTTTCCCCACCTCATCCCGGGTTGTCACCTGCAAAGCATTTTCCTGGGCTGCCCTTCCCCGTGGCTCATCGCTTTCCCAGGAGGCCTTTCACATTTGTGGCAGTGCCTGCTTCCTGCAGTCTCCGTTTGCCTTTGGCTTCTCGGTCACAACCTCATTCGCTGCCCTCTCAAGGTTACACTTCCCTTGCTCTTGTCCTTCTTTTAACATCTTGGAGGAAAGGGCCAAAGATATAGCTTGGTAGAGTAAGTGCTTGCCTGGCAAGCACAAAGTCCTGAGTTCAATCCCTGTTACCGCAAAATAAATAAATAAATAAATAAATAAATAAATAAATAAATAAAATAAACCCTTGGAGGAAGCCTTCATAACCACAGTGTTTGGATCTTGTGAGTGGCGAAACCAGCACAATGTGGATGCAGCCAAAAATTGGCATCTTTCAAGGAGCAGGCTGGTCTCCTTGAGTTGGGGCTGCGGAGTCCTCTGGACACTGAACAGCTGACCCTGAGGGAATGCTTTCCTCGGAAGCACCACTTGGGGTACCCTATTTTTGTTTGTTTGTTCCCTGTTTTCTTTTTTCTGATAGCAAAACTGAAAGCAGTTTTGCCTTTTAAACTTTTAAGGCTACAAAATTTGGAGTCCAATCGATCCCTGAGGTGACTTTAAGCCATCTTTCTTGTTGTTCCGGAAGTTGTTGAGTTCATTTCAGTGCTAGTCATTTCTGCCACTGCATTCTTCTGGGCTCCAACTTTGCAGTTCCTTACTGTATGTGGAAACTGCAAACCTTTCAAGTAATTCACCTTAGCTTTTTTTTTTCCCCCTCTTGATTCTCCCCATAGTTTTGATAAAAGCAATCACCAATGGCCATGCCACAGTCTGAATATTGGGCTGTCTTTGCAGTCCTCTGCTAGATTAGTCTGTCACCTTTTAATTCACACTGATAGGAAGTCAGGGTGTAGGGGCAAATTGAGAACAATTTCTCAAGCAGAATGAAACCGATGTGGCCTCTAGTCTAGTGTCCAGTACAGTTTGTATTCACATCTGATACCTGATAATTTTGACTTTCATTGTCTGCCTTCCTGGGTGAGCTTTGTTTCCATGGGCTCCAGTGGAAATTATTCACTAAGCTTCACATATAGGCAATTACTGCTGTACAACCTGGTCAGTACTTAGGGATCGGTTTGCACGAGAGAGTGCCAGCCTTTGTTTAACGTGTCTTTGAAAAGAAAGGCTTTTCCTTTGCTGTAGGATTAATACTTTGAACCAGGTCATTCTGTGTACCGTAGGAGGCTGAGCAGCATCTCTGGCTTCTACCCAGTGGGCACAGAGGTGCATAACTCGCACCCTACTTGTAGCAAAAGGACATCCAGTAGATTGCTAAGTAACAATGAGATTTGGGGGGCATTGGGGTGAGGCCAAGCCAAGCCCAGGGCCAGCCTTCTTTCTTGGGAAAATCTGTCCTCTCTGATTGAATTCTTCCTACTTATTTTAAGGCTGAAATGGGTTTTAAAAATAAGATGGTTCTGCTAGTGGAATGTGAGATTTTGTGGTGAAACTTTCTCTTCCTTTTTGATTTATTTTGAATGTGTGTTTTATGCCCCTACTTTGTAAAACAAAATAATATAGAAACATATGTTAGTTCTAATTTTTGGTTTTGTCTCAATTTCACAGCCTATCAAATCCAATGCTTAAGAACCTTCGGGAAAAATCAGTCTCTCTTTTTCCTTTTGAAAATGTTTCCAATTGTTATAGACCATAGGATGTTTCCATTGAGTCTTCTAAATAATGTGTCTCTTTCTCAGTGTTTTCTCTAAGCACAATGGAATTTTCCCCTTGAAAGTCTAAGGAAGGCCTTATTTTACCTTTATTTTCTGTGCATATATCAGCGCGAGCTCATATGTATTCTGAGCAACCAGGCTCGCGTGTCAGGTGCCATCTCCTGAGCATTTCCAGTTCCCAAATGGAATTTTACAGGCAGAACCCTGATCAGCTGTGGGGTGCCTGTCTAATCCAGATGTCTCCCTCTCCAAATTCATACTGAGGGATAAGAAGCATCGCATTTTGCTTATTTAATGTAGGAGTGTGTTCGGACCGCCTGGACCGAGTTTAAAAGAATTTAGTGCATCGCTAGTGCTGCTCACGAAGGACGTGTCGGGTTCCCCTTGGTTTTCATTGCTGCTGCTGCAGCAAAAGCGTGTTTTTTACGTATTGAACCTCAGGCTCTGACTGTGACAAGTTTTGGCCTCAGTCCTGTTAATTATGTAAGGGAGCTTGAGTCCAGTTCCCCCTCAATATACAAATTTTGCATATATTGAAATTTCTTATCTGAAATTGCATATTGTCATTTCTCATCCTCCTATATGCTTTGCATCATTTCTAGATTATGACATCTGATACAATGTATATAGTATGCAAATAGTTGTTATACCACACTGCATAGGTTATAAAGACATAAAACAATCTTATACTTGGTTAGTTAGGATATTTTACTTTTTACAAAGCATTTTTGATCCACAATTCATTGGACTTATGCATGTAAAACTTACAAGCATGGATGTCAGATTGTATTCATATAAAACGATTCTAATGGAGCTACAGAAAATTAATTAAATCACCTGTATTCCATATAGAGAAGGGACCTGTAATGAAAATGTAACAAATAAGCAAATTGAAGAATTATGAATACTCATGCAGTGTCGTGATAAACATACTATAAAAATAAGCTAATTAGGGGCTGGTGAAATAGCTCAGCAAACCAAAGTGCCTGCTTAGGCAAATGCTGGGACCACGGTTCAATCCCCAGAACCATGTGCCAAGCCAACCCCACCAGCAGGACAGAAGAGGGCCATCGTCCAGGTGTGGTGGTTCATACTGTAATTCCAGTGTCAGGGAGGCTGAAAGCAGGAGGATCACCATGAGTCTGAGCTGCCTCTGCCTAGTGAGACCGTGCAACAATCAAATATATTTTAAAAATAATAATAAACTAGTCATATTAGTGTATAAAATAATATATGAAAACTGTATATGGGACTGGGGAGATAACTCAGCTGCATAAATACCTGCCTGACAAGCAAAAGGTCCTGAGTTCATTCCCCTGGCACTACCAAACAAAAAAAAAAAAAAGGAAATTGTATATAGGCTGTTGAAGATATCAGCATACCTATGGACTGTTTGAATTCTAAGAATAACATTTCAATGTTAAGATTTCCTAGAGATTTTCTGCAATATGGTTTTTTATATATTTTCATTTTAATTATTAAAGAATTAAAAAAGAAATAACAAACTATAATATGCTATGAGTCAGGGAAAATATAAAAGTACTGCACTGTCTCCTCTTTAAACAGACAAACTATAACTGTTTTAGGTCATATTGGAATGTGCTTTGAGGATTTCTCTAGAAAATGGCCCAAGTGGCTGAACAACAGCTAAGCAAATTACACGAGCTCATAACAGCCCTTGATGTCCAACTTGGTGGCTTTCAGCTGTTCACTTTTCTGCTTCCTCTTTGCTTATCCTACATACCCACATTTATTTTACCATATGAATTATTTCTTGTTACCATAAGCACTTCTCTCATAATCTTGCATAAAATAGAATCTGAATGCTCCAAAATGCATTATCCTTTTCTTCTTGTTTGACAAATCTTTTAAGCTCTTATTTATTCATGGCCTTTTGAAATATTCTAAGGCTAATTCTTCCTGCCTAATAGAAAAATACTTGCTTGAAGGGATGCCTTGCAAGTTCTTCTAGCTTGGTTTTCATAGATTGGCTCAACTTTTGAACTGTCATGAAGAATACAGAAAGCTATGTGCCTCTTCCTCCTGGAAGAATGCTTGGTAGTGTTCATCTCATCAGGGTGTTCAAGAGGTCCGGACACCTGGAAGCTGAATTCTAATCTGTGTCACATGGCTTGTCTGTCCTATGAGATCCTGAAGATTTCAGGCCTTAAAATTGATAGATTTAATTGATCGATACTTGAATAAATTGTAGATACATAATCATTGAAATGTGTCATTGAAGTTTGAAACTATATATACCACCTTAAGGAAATTTTTTTTAGCTGTTGCTAATGATCCTTGGGAAAAGATTAATGATTCACTTAGAAATGTATTAAGGGCTGGGGAGACAGCTCAGTAGAATAAGTGCTTGGCTGGCAAGCATAAGGACCTGAGTTCAATCCCTGGTATTGAAACAAAAACAAACAAACAAACAAATAAATGTATTAAGATAATCTTTAATTTATAGAAAATGCAAATGAGATTATGTACAAGTGAAGCATTCAACTCATTATGAGTCATTTCCTAAGCATATTATGTAATATATATGTAGTAAAATATTACATAAGGTTAGGAAAATATTTAGGCAACTCCACGTTAGCTAATACGTATCCAGCCTAGTATATTTATTTACTGCATGAGTAGGGCTACATTTTGATAGGTAATCTAGAATTTTGAAGGCCAAGTTAAATCTGACAAATTTCAAGCCATTGCAGCGTGCTTGAGGGTCCGCGTCTATTGTTCTCTCATTATGAAGAAGCCGTTCCTGTGAGAGTAGTTCTGTACTCTGTAGTGCTCCACACACTTCCATGTAGAATTCTGATTGGCTAATAGAACCTGCCCCACTACCTAGGTAAATTTTGCTCGCTCTCTTCAAAGAGTCACTACCATCGTTAGCATCAATCACTTGAGAAGCGGGTTCTCATGAAGCTGCAATAAAAAATCCTGCTCGGTGCGGGGCTTGGTTCTATCTTTTTAAATTAATTTTAATGAGAAAGAAACAGCAATGAGACAATTTCAAAACAGGTTAGCAGGACAGTTACCATCATCAATACACTGCATATTGTTGTCTTTGTAGTAGTTATTCAGAGCACAAGATGCAGATATGATATCTTGTCTGAAGCCTAGTAATATAAATATTTATTCTCATTGAACTAAGAGAAAGTAGCTTTGTATCTATCTGCAAAAGGCTGAAGTCAACAACTTCTGACATTGCCAGCTCTGTGGAAAACCCACTGATATTATCGACTATTGGACTATATTGGGTTATTTTGCTGAAGACACACACCTATAATATTTGAATGTCAATGGAACACCCATACCAGAAAAAAAGCAGGATATAAATGAAGGACCATTTTGTAATGAAAAATTATATATATATATATATATATATATATATATATATATATACAGTAATGATGTCCAATTGAGTCACATAGTAGTCAGAGTGATGTCTGTCTTAATAGTTAATAGAATGGTTTCCACTCTATACAAAGTGCACCTTACCCAGGGTGGTTAAGACCCTGGACTTTAAATCTATATTTAACAGTATAATTTTGTTCTGCTAATGGAGGAATCCCAGAAGGAGTTGAGGACTTACATAAATCTCACAAGACATGAACTGTTCTCTGTTGGTGAAGTACAGTTAAGTGCTGGAATGCAGAGTTTGTACTGTCTAATTTTTATTTTAAAATAATTTTAGAAGGATAGTGATGTTGGAAAAAATCCTAGCAAGAGCTTCTATGTGCTTTTCACTGAGTTTTCCCTAATGTGTAACCAGGATCCATTTATTAAAATCAGGATCTGTTTACTCAATATTAATTTTATACTACAAACAAAAGTACAGATTTTGTACAGATTTCAAAAAGTTTTTCACCAATGTCATTTATCTGTCTTAGCATTGTCTTAGTTACTCTTCTCTCACTGCTGGGACAAGTACCCAGCACCCAAAATGAAGGAAAAAAAGGTTTATTTAGCTCACAGTTATGGGAGGTTTCAGCTCATATTCGGCTGGCTCCAAGGCTGAGTGGAACAGGGCAGAGAGCATCCAGTTCCTGGCAGCAGAGCAGCAACAAATGGTGACAGAGCCAATCAACCAACCAGGGCAACAGAGAGCAACAGAGAGAAAGCCTGTTTCTGTGTTGCTCTTATATTTCATTCAGGCTCACAGCCTCAGGCTATCTGCCTCAGACCACATACATAATCCCAGCAGTGCTGAGACACATAATCCCAGTGGATCATGAGTTGGTCTCAAAGTTTAGACGCCCTCACCTATGACTGCATGAGGCTTTGGAGGGACTACTAGATATAAAACAAAACAAGCATTCAGTGCAACATTCTACATTTTATTTGTGACAATCCTTTAGTGTTTTCTCTTTAATGACCTTTATACATGGAAAGAGTTCAGATTTAGTATGCTATAGAATGTTCCTTGGCTTGGGTTTGACTTGTGATTTTAAGTGTTATGCATTTTTAAAGGAAATACCACAGACCTCACGTGCGGTTCTTGGTTCAAGAAATCAGGAGGTTCAGGATGTTGGTCAATCTCACTTCAGTTGATGCTTGTCTTTTTACAGTTATTATTTTTGGTTGCTGGCATTCTATACTGTCAAATTATTTTTTAATTTTTTAAAATTGATAAATATCTTCAGGGAAAATGCTCTCAGATTATTCAAAGTGTATTCCTTCCAAAAGCCATCTACAAGGCTTAGCATTCAGCAAGAACACGCCATAAGCAGGACCCCCGAGGTGCGTGCCTGACAGTGATGTGTATGCTCCTCTTTTTTTTTATTTTTCTTATTGGAATGATAAAATAAAACTATCCTTTCTCCCATATCTGTGTCTTCAGTCAGTTACTTCTATTGCTTTTGCTGTGTGGATTTGTACTGTATGCTACGAAGTTTAATTCTTTGAACCAATTATCTCTCACATGGTACTGGAAAATGATGCAAGCTTTAGCTGTGACTTACTTTTGCCACTGTACGATGGCCAAGCCCAGTGCATTTGCTGTCTTCTATGTGGCTCCGTCCTTCCAGAGTTGGGCTGCTCCTCCCTGGAGCCAGCAAACAGCTGTACCACATCTCCTCCCAACAGTGCCCCTTCCTTAGAACTCAGGCTAGTTTTTCTCTTGAGATCTCTGCATAAGGGAGCTTTAATTTCCCCCTCTTCTTGAAAACCTTTAGACAAAATTGTCCCTAACTATAGTTCTCTTTCTTTCCTATTCTTAGTGCCTTTATTTTCAATATTGCCACGGTTACTTCTTTGCCCTTTTGAATTAGGTTATGTCCATCCTAGCCAGTTTTATTAACAAAGGTACATCAGTCAGCTTCGTCATCATGGGGTGCTATGCCACACGCCCACAGAGTAAAGGAGAGTTACAATTTGGTCCATGACTCAAGAGATTCAGCTTGTGGATGGCTGGCTCCAAGGCAGAAGCGTTTGGGAGAGGAGGGCTACCCACCTCCTGGAAGTCTGGAGGCAGAGAGAGAAAGGGAGGCTGGGAAGGAAGGCGATGTTGCAATAGAAATTGGCCCCCAGCCAGTGTACCTCAGTGCCTTGCTGCCCAAGTTGCTGTTTCAGCTCTGGTTGCTCCTGGTCTCTTAGAAACAGCTGATCACGGTGACACATAGCTGGTCACTATGATGCACACTGTCTAAACCACTCCCCAGAGGATGAGCCATTCTGCCTCTGTACTTCTGGCTTGTGTATCCCATATAAGCTCTAGGCCATCAGAGAGCAGGGCCTGACATTCTGGGCAGGATCTTGATAGGTGTCTGTCAGCATAAATCAACCTGCCTCCCAACCTTGGGCATCCTTTTGGGTTTTCTGCTTGTTTTTTGCAGGGTCAGGGTTCAAACTCATGACCTTGTACTCGCCAGGCAGGCATTTGTGCCACAGAGTTATTTCCCTAGCCTTCTTTTTTGTACGGGGATATTCCATCTCCTTGAGAGAAGTCGTGCCATGTAACTCTGTTACTCAGCAGACATGATAAGCTCTTGCGCGTGATGACAGTGTGGATGACTTGTCAGCACTATGACCGAGCACACCAGTACCATGTCATAATGCAATGGCAAATTTAGTGCATTGGAACATGAGCAGAAAAGCTTACTCATGATCCAACAGAGCCCCCTCTTATCTAAGAGCTGTGTTTCTCTTTGACTTTCCTCCCCGTCCTTGTGGTCAGTCTATAAAGCCTCTTGTCTATTTTCAAATGATTTAAGGTACCTTGTGGCATAAAATTCAAGTAACTAAACTTCCTTATGCTTTGTGCGGCCAGTTGACAGACTCTGAGTCATATTGTGAAGACACTGTTGTGAATAACATCAACAAATCTCTGGCCTGGAAAAGGAAACTGTTCAGGCATATGGCGTTCTGGGGAGAGAGAGAGAGAGAGAGAGAGAGAGAGAGAGAGAGAGAGAGAGAGGACTGAGTGTATGCACTGAGTGTATGAAATTGCAGTTTCATTTCTGCAGTTATGATTTTTTGTTTCCTTTCTGCCTAGTTTTTATATCTTCTATACTCCATCAATAGAACCACAATATGACTGTCTCACACTGAATCTAATTTATAACCATCTCTCAGTATTACCCAATCTATATTCAGTTATCCGAATATAGTTATCTCTAGTTATGTTCCAAGTGTGTTTTTCAACGGTGTTCTGCAGAGCTTGATACAAATTCAGCTGCCAAGCTAGATGCCACTATTTCTAGTGTGAAAGCAATAGAATGGGAGAACTCATCTTCTTTACAGGAGGCTCGTTTGTGTCCTCTATGGGTCTGATTCCGACAGTTTTTGCATATAGACTTATTCATGATACATGCTTTATACTGTTGTTATTTAAATGAAATATATCCTCTTTCTTTGAATTTCCAAAGACCAAGGCTCACTAAGTAGCTCTTTTTCCCAGTAGTGCTCTTGGACTCACTGCCTAGCTGGCTTCCACTTACAGCAGTCCTCCGGCCTTGGGCCCCTAAATACTGGGATTACTGACATGTACCACCATGGCTGGCTAAATGAAATCAATATTTTAAAACTCCTACTAGAGTGACTGCTGTATGTAGACCATGAACAGTTACTAATTTCCATCATTGTTATCTTTAAGGCAGAGCTAATCGATAATATGATATTAATAATTAATAGTTAATTCTTGTTTAACCTATTCTTTTCTTACCCTGAGTAAACTAATTCAAGAAAGAATTGTTGCTAGAATTATGATCCTGAGTCTTACTTTGAAAGATTCATAGTTCCTGAAATTGATTGATGGCATGTGATAAATTATTCATAGAAGTGCTTAAAACCTTCCGTAAAGGTGTCATTTAGTAATTTAATGTCTCACTGTTGTTCTACTGGGAAAAAGAGCTAGAAATTCTCTAGAAGTTTTAATTTTTCAAACTATTGCCCATCTTTTGACCCTCATCTTGTCAGAGATGAATGTCTGTTGGTTGTAATTCACCACATGTGCTGAGGTATTTTTAAGGAAATGAGTGCCACTGATGAGACTCCTACCCATGACAGGGTCGGTCTCCGTGCTATCTAGTAATCAGCTCTGTTCCCTGGAGGGCAGGTGCACAGCAGTTGGAATTGGCATTTTTTATCTAGGGAAACAGACCAGAGGATGGCAGGATGTAATGGTTTGTGTCTAGTTGTCCCCTCAAAGCCTCATGCAGTCGTGGTGCGGGGAATCCTAGAGTTTGAGATTAACTCATGATCCACTGGGATTATGTGTCTTAGTACTGCTGGGATTATGGATCTTAGTGCTGTTGGGATTATGGGTGTGGTCTGAGGCAGAAAGCATGAAGCAGAGAGCCTGAGTGTAACATAAGAGAGTCAGAGCAACAGACTCTTGCCGTTACTCTCTGTTGCCCTGATTTGTCAGTTGCCTCTGTCACCATTATTATAGCTGGCCCACCACCATGAACTGGATGCTCTCTGCTCTGTTCCACTCAGCCTTGCAGCCAGCTGACTATGCACTGAAACCTCCAGTCACTGTGACCTAAAATAAAGGTTTCCTTCCTTCATTTTGGATATCAGGTATTCATCCCAGCAATGAGAGAAGAGTAACTGAGACACATGGTTTAGTCAGAGTCATACAGGATACCATGGCCCCCAAGGATCAGAGCTTGGGATGCACCAACTCATACCCCTCTGGATAGGCTTTGACTTTAGTGTGTAATTTTCCAGAAGATATCATCATATACCTTCACGTTATTTGGTAGATCCAGCATCACAAATTTACTACCTTTTTGATAACACTATGAAAAGAAGTTCTGGATGAATCTTTCTCAGTGATCATTATTTGAAAGTCTAAACACTTTCTTACAATGTTGACCAGTAATCAAGACAGGGAAAGCTCATTTGTATTTCTCAGCTAGTTTAATGGGTTGATGGTTTATAATTTCCCTCACATGCCCACATATTACTTTGATTTTGGAAGTAGTGAGCTGTGTCTTCCTTTATGCACAGCACCAGATGCTGGCAGCAGTAAAAGTTACTCTACTTTCAACACCTCACTCAGGGAACATTTCCTAGGAGGAAGAAAAAGAAGCAGGAATTATTCAGACAGGAAAGAGGGGAACATGGGTAGTTCCTTAATTAAAAACTTAATCTCATGGAGCTTAATTTGGTCCTTCAAAGGAAATGAAGTAAATTTTCAAAAGAAGAAATTAAATGCTAGGCATATGAATATATTTTGATAATCTTCTTATTGAATATGGAACAACTGTCATTTATTGGGCATTTGGTAGGTGTCAGGCATTATTCTAAGAAATTTAAAGGACATTTCAAATCAAGAATCCTCAGGATTTACTTAAGCTAATGTCTTAGAATTAGGCATGGTTAATTAATTTTGTGAGTTTTATATACACCACATGATTTTAGGTTCTAGGTTAGACTTACAATAAACCTATAGCAAATATGAAGAAACTGGTATTGTTTTTGTTTGGATTTTGTTGATAATTTCTGTAAGTATCTTTCTTCATATAGATGGGTCATTTGCTGCTTATATTATTGACTTGGTAACTCATGCTTTTTACTGTTCTGAGGCTTTTCTCCAGAATACTGCAGTGTGTGAGGTGATATCTGCTTATGTGTTTATCTGTAGGTGGCCTTTCACGAATGCCTAGGTATTTTGTGTATCGCATCCTATGTGAATACTCTAATAAATGAATCCTACTGAAATGACCTATTCTTTTCAAAAATATTTCTGCTTAGAACCATTCACTTGTCCTACTACTAGAATACATCATAAATTTACTTCTAATAATTTTCCCTGCAAATTGAGGATGAAACCCAGGGCTTTGTGTATGGCAGTCAAGGGCTATACAACTGAACTGAAATTTATCATTGATAACACCATTACATGAACAATCTCATGAAATATTATGATATTCAGATCACCAACTCGTATTACTTTAAGATT